>ML807205.1:43142-74892 GCA_009831015.1 Picea engelmannii
TACAAAACTTTCAAAGGAAAACTTACAACGAGATGGTTGGGACCTTACGAAGTAGAAACTATTTTTGATAATGGTTCTGTCAAGATTAAAACCATAGACGATTCTCAGAACTCCTTTGTAGTGAATGGACATCGACTGAAAGTATACAACAAACCTTTGTCAAAAGATGATTTCTGGCAGGAAGTGGCGAAGCAAGCAGAACTGAAGATAGTAGGGGGAGAGTCTTCTCCTCCTGCCGATCTTTGATCACTCAAACTATTTTAATTCTGTACATAATAGATCTCCAGCAGAAAAATAAAAAAATTATATAAAAAAAAAATCAAATAATATAAAAAGAAAAAACATTTATTTTCTTTCTCTTGGATGTGTTGATGCTTTGTTTTCAGTTTTTCAGGCTCCTCAGAACAAGTGAAAAACTGAATTCACAACAGGTAAGAAGGTAAGACTATTATTTCATGAGATTTTCTTATCAGCATGACTAACTTGTTTTGCACCAGGTACATTCGAGCTTGTTTGCTCCCTTCGTTTGCTCATTAAAAATGAAAGGGGAATTTATCAGGAAGGATTATTCTTTACCAGACATGGTGAATTATTATGGGAAAGAAACCCCCTTAGAGTCTTCTTTTGGCATTTCCTCAGACTCTCCAAATATGAGGAAGCAATGAGCATGAACTAGCTTGGGCTCATAAAATCCACAAGCAGGTGATTACTGTCCTAAAAGTTATGTCTGCAAAATTTCTATCTGCACTCGTGATTGGATGATGTGGAATATGTTACGGTCCACCTTCCAACAAATCTCACTCCATCAACATCAACACCTTATCTGGAGCAGAGATTAGAGATTATCTAGCACCCTGGACTTTGCATGCCTTAATGGCAGATGTCTTTGCTAACAGCCATGGGAATACACCAATGTCTCTTGGTTGATAGATCCTACAGGTGACTCGACACCGACACCTATATTCGTACCTGTTTAGGATGTGTTGTAGGTACCTTGAGGCCCATTGACATCACAGGTGGGTCATCTCGCATTGGTTAACAACATTCATTAATGGCTGGTAATCCGATGATTTCTGTTTGTGTTCGACTCCGGCACATCTATTCACACAAATCAGACTTGTACCAGGGGTGAAGCTTTGAAGCTGATTGAAGACATGATTTCAGTGGTCTTTTTCAAGCCAGAACAAAAGCCAGGTTCAGGGGTCATCCTAAGACAATCTGTTGTTATACACAAGAAGTTTTTTTTTTCTCTCAGAACGGCATTATTTGTTCAAATTCTTCTGCAGACTCTTGAATGTTCCAGTGGTACCAGTCAGTACCAGCACAAATTTTATCAGTTACAGGTCCAGCAGAAAGACCAGAGCAGCTACAACTTGTGTGCCTCCAAATCCAGACTTAACTTCAAAAGATAATTCCACAGCAAATCTTGAATGACCATGGAGATATGTAATGTAACTCAGGTGCGTTTAGTTCATATGGATTTATTGTATTAATTTGCATACTAATAAGTTTGAATTAAGGGTACCTTAATTACTCCATAACGATTTATCATTTCCACGACCTGTACCTAACGAACTTACCTACCATGACATTTCATGTCATAAACACGCACCATTATCGGAACTAAGTTCTATTTGACCCGGATATGATAAATCTACACCCTCGTACGACCTTCATCATGATCCGACACCCTATCTATCTCCACAACAATTCAAATCTTCTCATATCATTTTCGTCCCGACCGTTCCTTTCACCCCATTCTCCATCGCATTCTCTCCCTTCATTGCCCTCATCCGACCTTCGTTGCCCTTGCCTAACCTTCGCTACTCCGATAGACTTCCCCTGTTATGCCAAGAAGAGCCATGGTAGCGAATCGCCACGAACCAGAAACATACGCTGACCTGGAAGCCCTCTCGGAGTATGGAGCAACGAAAGATATTTTTAAGCAAGCAGGGTGGGAGCCATTTCTGAAGAAGTTTGATGGGTATAATGATGCAATCACACTCCAGTTTGCGCTGCATTTCGATGGTGAGACTGCCAAGGTGGGTGAACTTGAGTTCGGGGTCACAAAGGAGTTCATTGCAGAGGCAATTCAATTGCCCGCCATAGGCCAAAGATGGACGAAAGGACAACTGGTGGATAAGAAGCTCTGTGCACAACTGTTGAAACCTCAGTACCGGAACACAAAATGGTCCGAGGGGACGTCGCGGTCTTGGTTGGAACCGCAGTGGGCTCAAGTGTTGATCATCCTCCAGCGTTACCTAACGTGTGAGGGTCGATATACCATTATATTCCCCTGCCACGCCCGACTTCTGTTGCACTTCACAGGTACTCCACTGAACATACCCTATTTCTTGTTAAAAAGTCTAAAAAGGATGGTCGAACAGGTCCAAAGGGTTAGTGAGTTTCGAGGGAGTTTATTTCACTTCGGTTTAGTTAAAATGTTGATCATATCTGCACTATCGAAAAAGCAAGAAACGTGGGACCTCTTCACGGTAAAAAACCCTCGCCCGTGCCCAGTCGAAAGCTAAGAAGGTGAAGCCTGTTTCCCCACACAAAAAGTCGAACTCCAAGAAGAAGAAAGTCAAAACCCTGACTAAAGACTCTGCTGGGAACCCTGAGCCCGAACCTCCAATTGATGACGAGGCAGAACCTAATGCTGAAAGTGGGAAGGCCACCACACCTACAGAAGTGGACATTGAAGTCCCGAGTTCTCCCCCAGCTGTCGATAACATAATTGATGTGGAGGAACTAGTCGAGTCAACTGATATGCCTAGGAGGAACCCGAAAAGAAAATGTAAAAGCTTATTGTCGGGAATGGACGACTCGGTACCCAGTTACCCCACAAAAGAAAGATTGGAAAGTATAGATGGTCACGAGGAGGCCCCGGAGCCATCTGAGATGACCTGGACTTTGTCCCAACTATTTCGAAAAAATCGTAGAACCAATCGACAGGCCACTACACCTAAGAAAATTGTGCAGAATGAGTCCATCCAAGCACCAACCGATACCTCTGTTCAGATGCCAAAAGAACCCACTCCCGAACAAAGCCCAAATGAGTTCACCCATGAACTCAGCCCAGACCATTATTTTAATCCAGTTGACACTTATGAGCATAGCCCAGATCAGTTTACTCCTGAATTCAGTTCAGACCATGATGCCGATAGATTTCACACCCCTGCTCAGAGTCCCGAAGAGTTTACCCATGCGTCTAGCCCTCCAGCATAGCCCGGACAAGAGCAAACATTTGAAACCCGCTGCGAGCTCTCCTCCAGTCGGTCCTTGAAGCCGATGGTGACGAAACTAGAGGGAAGGAATAGCAGATTGAAGGAGAAGTTGCATGAGTACCGTGTATTGGACAGACATGTTAAAACCGAAAACGAACTCCTGAAGCTCAGGGTAAACCACCTCTTATCCAAAGTTGAAAGGCTAAAGAAAAGGAATAAGGATGTTTTCAAAAGGAACAAACAACTTCAGAGGATTGCTAGGAAGCATGTTATAATCAACAGGGTCCTTAAGAAAGAAATTAGGAATCTGAAGAAGCAGGAGAGGCTACAGATGCTGGTTGCAGCCGCTGCAACCCTTTGATGGCTACCAGTTTTTGATTTTTGTTGCCTGAGGACAGGCAAGGACTTCAGTGTGGGGGCATGTTGGTCCCCGGTTTTGATCATGTTCTTTGCCTATATTATATACCACAGACCTCCATTTATATGCCAGTACCACCCTTTTGGCCTCGTTTTTACATAATTAACAGCTCCCTACCATTCAATGGGGTTACCTAAGGTATATTTTCATTTCAAGCTATTTTTGTGCACTTTAATGCTTTAAATTGATATTGGGACTAATGTCGCTTGGGTTAGGTACCACTTCTATTTTTGGAACAGGATACCGGTACCAGGTACCCACTCGTACCCGTGAAGATACCAATGGAGCCGCTCAGGATCTGTGCGTTATGGTCCGGATGGGAGACAGAGAGCTCGCATGACAGCTGGAGTCATCGCCACAGGATGCTTGAAATCCAATGATAAAACTGGGTCGATTATTCCTCATCGTTCACACTTCGTGACACTACGTGTCACGAAGCTGTGAAGTACGTTTCAATTTGATTTCAAGAACTATTTTCGGATCGAGGGATCCGTTTGTTTTACGCACCTTTGTTTTAGACTGTTACAAACAGAAGGATTTTGATATAAACCCGAGATCACTCCAAAGAACGGGTTGTTGTTATTGTTGCTGGATTATGCTATGTTGTGAACACATGTTTTTGAATACAGACTACTGTTGCGTTATGGTACCCGACTGTCTTATGATTTGAGTATTTCTTTCCTGAGTTAATGAAGCACGAAGTTTACACAGTGATCGGATAGAATGTTATAGTCGGCTTTGGTTACCACTTACAGCGTTTGTGCCGTTTGGTTGGGCCCGCCAAACCGGTGCAAGTCGCTGCCTTATTTTGCAATAGATTTAGTTTTATGCTGTCATAGATTTAGTTCATTTCTGTGCTTTAGAACTTGCATACGAGGTAGCTTAAGCTCGTAGATTTAGTTGTTTTAGCACATTATCATTTGCTTACATGAATGGTATATCTGCAGCTCATAGTGTGTAATCGATTTGGTTGTTTCAGAATCGTATCGTTCTCCAACAGAATCATTTCCCACAGACTGTTATCTTTTACGTTGGTGAATATAAAACACATGACTGATGCCTGTAGGGTTAAGAGTACGAACGTGGTATTGTGTGTCTTTTCATTTTCAATTCGAATATAACTCAGAATTAGCATGCATTTTTCTTTATTAGACAATAGTTACCTTGCCTACTTAGAATAGTTAGATTACAGTTAGAACAAAAGGAGCTCCTGGTACCAGTAGATAGGATAGTACTCTGTTTTCCTGTAGACAGAATTAGATTGATTTGTTGCTACTCAGAATGAATGCATTTTCGAAAATACTCTGTGTGTCCCGACTTAAACAGAAATGATGATGGAAGATGATTGAGCATAGAGGTAAAATAATCTTACGGAACCACACTTTTGAATAGAAACAACAACACCAACATTTGAGCACAAGACTTTTTTTCTGTTTATGACTTAAATAGGAAATGCTCAGTTTCAAGTTATCCATTAAGATTCAAGTTCTCAGAATAAGTGTGTGTTTTCTTCTTAGGATAGCATTCAGATAGAGACTAGACGCTTACTTGCACATATTGTGTATCAGCTCGAAGTTTACCAACCCTGGTTTGACAATTTAGTGTTTCAGGTCATTCAAAGCTTCAATTTAGCAGCCTGACACTTAATGCCCCTTTTTCCTACTTTACACATGTTCTCCGGAGTCCCAGAATCTCTCCACATGGCTTCGGCCTTCAGGCCTTTCAACTTCCCATAATAGTACATTCTAAACCCCCAGAGTCCCGGACTCCCGAAGGGTACACCCTCGCACAGGGTGATGTAAGAGATGCAAAGGAAAATATAGGTGGGTCCCACATACTTCTCTCGCCAAATGAACCAAATGGTAGGTGATAGGTGTGACACACGACAAGTCATAGATGACACATCGCCCCTTCAGGAGGTGACACATGTCACATGTTAATGGGCGCATAGAGTCTACGAGACGTACGATTCCAGGTGACACATCAGTCATGGATCCACATCACCCTGGATAATGTCATTGTGCCACGTCACTTTAGATTGATAGCCTTCCAATCCATTTGATCTCGTGGTCGAGGTATGTCCACATAAACCATGGATTGACGACCTCCGTTACTTCATAACTTCAGCGTTCAGGGAATCCGTGGTGTGTCTTCCTCCTTACTCCTTAGGTGGTTAGTGTCGGGTTGACCATGGTATAGATCTAAAGGTCAGAGGGGATCCTAAATGATCATCGGATCAATGGCTCTTATCAATTCATGACTTATGCGTTCGGGAGTTCTATCTACTCAATACTCCTTTTCTCCCAGAGTAGGACTTCGCTGAAGTGTTACACGTGAATCCTTCCACTCGTGGATCAAATGGTTGGGAGGGATTCTCAATGGAGTTCCAAGATAAACAAATTGAAACTGTAACTCATGGGTCCCTTGGTCTCGGTATTAGGCCACTCCTAGAGTGACACCTGTCAACCAAAAAAATGTTGGCAAGATACGTGGCACATGCCTCAAGTCATCGACATCTCTTTTCTTTGCCACAAAGCCGCCACACATGGCATCATTGTCACTCGACATGTGGATCCCCACGCACTCCTGACGTGATACACTCATCCCCATGAACAAATGGTTGAGAGGGATCCCGAAGGATCTGAAGATCAACGGTCCACAATACTTTGCAACTTCAAAATTTAGAGGTTTTGGTGGTTGTGAAGTTATAACATCCCGAATTTCCAAACTCCCAAGACCCCGAAGACAATAATATCTTAGCTCCTCTCAGACTTAGCATAGGGTTATTGAGTCTTGGTCATATGGGACTTAATCGCGTTCTAGAGGCTACACTCACAGTTCTTGTCCAATAATTGGTTAAGGTCGCGGGCATGAGTTTGTGGTCTCTTGGTCGATTGGTTTCAAGAAAGAATCTTCCATTCACCGACTTAATTTCTAAGACAAGAAAAGGTATTATTTGACCTATGCAAGGACCGTGAACTATTTCCTAAGTTCAATTGAGGACCCATGTCTATTAGTCCTTCTGCGGCTACGCGGAGATAACCGGGAACCATTAAAAAACATGGGTTCACAGAATCACCATAAGCATTTCTATAAATAATCATAAAACGTAAAGTTTAAATCATATACATTCAAATCATACATTTAAATTCAAGTTGAGAGAGTCTATTGAATACTTATCTATTACAGTTGATAGTCAACCAATTGATTGTGGGTGTTCACCTTTCCACCCAACCATAGGCTCAGAGGGATTCATTCTTAGCACCCTTTCCACCTCCATGCCAAGCCATGCTATCACTAAGGAACTTTTGCAGTTTTTCAGACACACTCTCTCTCTGTTACAACAACTCTTGGAATTGTTCAGAGCTTCTCTCTCTTTGTCACAACCTTTGTGAGGTTTATCAGATGTTCCCTTAACATCAAGCTCGTGATCTTCTTCTCAGCTCATGTCTTCTGCAAATTCTCAAAGATCCTTTTTCTTGTTCTATCCAGTAACCATAATAGCTTATCAAGATTCCATTTCTTCCTCTGAGTTAGAGAGCCTCACACAATGTTCCTCTTTTCTTCTGCATATCCAAATCACGCATTTCCATCAGTTCATCTCTTCCTTGCCTGCCTTCGCATCTATTATTTCATGCCTTTCTCCTCCTCAATAAGGTTCTGAAGCCATCATGTTCCTTCTTTCAGAAGGAAAATTTGGTCAGTCTGGTCCTGTAGTAAAAACTTCCCTCTATGGTACTTCAGGCCGATAGTTTTTTGTCTCCTCAACTAGACCCTCCATGCTTCCATTCATTGGGGTGGTTGATAGTTCAACCACCGGTCCTTTTCTTATTAACTATTTTTTCCTTGGGATCAGGATGAGACTTATTATTTCAGTAAGGAGAAATTTGGGTCATTTTGACATAATGAACCCTTTCCGTAGTTTTCCCACTCTTTTCCTCTAGTGATATCATGACCACTACTTCAAGGCGTCACCCCCACAGTGAATCATTGGAAATATACAAAATAATACATTTACATTTTTTCCATGCCATAACATGGTGGTCATAATTAATGATTAATTACAAGATGGGGAAACAAGGGTGTTACAATCCCCTCCCCCTTAAAAGGAACGTTGTCCTCGGTGTTCTTTTTCAGTAACACTTGTCATGTCTTTATCATTTAGTTGTTTCAAAAATATTGATTCTCTTTCTTGGTCAGGTCCTTTCCAGAATCTTGGACATCATCACATGCCTTCAATAATCTTGGACGAAAATAATATTAATCACAATTTCATGCAGAAACATTTCATTGTTGTGCAAAATTCAAGAGTAAAAAATTAAAAAATATAGCACAATACTTATGTGTGCAGATCGTGGATTCACATCCACATGGATTTCTTGTTATCTTAGCTCACTGTTTTTCCTAGACGTACCCATTGCATGCATCGTCCCAATCAATATTATATAAGAATTATCAAAGTTTCATCTTCCTTGCAGTCACTCTATGACATCCCCCAAAAATAAATATTTATATGCGCTGGAAATTTATTTCCGCCTTTGGAAAATTCAAATCTAGAAATTTTTTGCCATTTATGGCAATTCCAAATTTTGAATTTAATAATTGTATTTAATTATTGTGATTATTGGGCAGAGATCTATTTGGACCCAACTAACTATTTGACTATGACACTTGTATCACAAAAGAATAATTATATTAACTGCCGAAGGACAAATGGAACAACCACGTTAAAATCAACTGACCATGACTCCATGAGTGGGGAACAAGTTGGAACTGCCCCTGGGATGATGATTACAAGTGGAAAATTAGAGATTTGGCCACTGACATCCCCTAAAAATCAAGGATTAAAAAAGCTGCGAAAATCCCCAAAGGAGGGAAAAGACCTGGACAAAAATGGATAAATAGCATATGCGAGGAGGTAGGACGCTACCAAGTATGCGAGGAAAGGATTCCTAAAATATCTTTCTGTTATGAACACTACGGATTGAGTGTGAGGCAAGAGGAGATTGCTGAAACAGAATTGTCTTGTTGTTATGAACACTGTTGAGTAAGTGTGAGGCAAGAGGAGAACTGTTGGAATTGAAGGACATTGCTGAGGAGGAGCTTCCAAGTTCACCCTCATGGATTCATGGTCAAGCTAGGGGGTGAATTGGGAAAGCAGATTTGGCTGCCCTGTTCTAGGGTTGGGAGGAACGTGGTCGTTCCCTTTGTCTTCCCACGGATTGGATTCAGATATGTGGATCTATCCCTTTTTATTATGAAAGGCTATATTTTCATACGACATCATGTATCCTGTAAATCTGAACTAGAATAGTTTCCATTCTCTGTTGAATGATTTGATATCTGATGCATTGTATTTGATTAAAAAACAGAACTGCAACGATTCCTCTTCTTTGTTTATGTTCGTTATAAGAAATTTATGTGAAGGAAATATATATATATATATATATATATATAGTTGTAATTCATTTGCTGGAATGTTCATATCTATCTGTCGAAGTAGAGTTACTGGTAATGGAAGATGAAGTCGGTTTGTAGTTTTACTCTGTCTGTCGTCGTGTAGTTTGGAATAAACATCCAAAATTTTCAAAATTGTTCCTCCTGTGATTAAAATGCTATATGGATGCACCTGTAATTTATATTCCTTTAAGTAAGTAAGGAAAGGAGGAGCTTAACGTCAATAGGGCAGGTCCTCTCGGTAGTTAAACCCCCCCAAAAAAAAACTCAGATCCCTCAGAAACATCAAATTATAATTACCAAATTCTGATGGAATGATATTCTTAACTATGTATTTTTATAGATGCACAGATCTAGTACTGTTGACATTTAATGCAATGATTTAAAAGAGGATCTGAGTGGATATTATAGAATTTACCCTATACAGAGAATTTTTTTATCCTTTGTGTCCCTCTGTGCGCGTAAATTTCCTAAGTCCTCAGGCGTTCCGAATTCTATGAAGTAAAGGTATATCGTATCCTTCTACACCCTCAGTCTCCCAGAAACAAAAGCAAGTTTTCTCCCAAAAAACAAAGTTTGAGAATACCCGCAAAGGTTAAAGACCAAGGAGTGATGAAACTAGTGTCAAGAGTTACAGTAGGAGCTCTCTCTCCCTTTGCATTTGTTTTTATTTCCTTAACTTTTTGACAGGAGCACTTAGTCCAACTTCCCTTTCACCTTTCAGAGGTTCGTGTATATTGAAGTATGGATTCTGAACTCACAAAGTTCTGAATCCCGAAACCCCGAAGCTTCCACTTTTCGCTTTTCGGTTTTCCTTTTTCTTTTGTGGTTTTGCACCATGTGTTTGTAAATCTTGAAATCCTGAAGTAGCGGGTCCCACTTTACCTTTTCGGAACCTCGGGATATGTCTTGCACGGTTGTTGACATTTGAAACCCCGAAACACTGAGTTTCGAAATATCAAATTAGCGGGTCCCACTTTACCTTTTCGGAACCTCGGGAAATGTCTTGCGCGGTTGTTGACATTTGAAACCCCGAGTTTCGAAATCCCAAAGTAGCAGGTCCCACCTTACCTTTTTGGAGCTTCGGGATATGTTTGTGTTGTTGTTTGACATTTGAAACCTCGAGTTCCAAAATCCCAAATTACGGGTTCAACCTTTCCTCTTTTTCACCTTTCGCGATTTCAGAAGTTCTGGTGTGTAAAGGCTTGGCGTTTGAAGTCACGGGATTCTGAATCCCAAAATCCCGAAGGGGGTCCCACCTTTCCTCTTTTTCATTTTTCGTGATTTCAGGATTTTTGGGGTGTAGAGGTGAGGCTTTGAATTCACAAAACTTTGAACCCCGAAACCCCGAGAGGCGGGTCCCACTCGTCCCTTTTCTCTTTTTGCAAGTTGTTGTGAGGAACTTTATGATCCGACGATTCACGGGATTTGAGTACTTTCCTGATGAATTTTCCACCATCCGTTCCTCTAAAGACATCTGATCGTTACCCTCCTAAGTTTTGATAGATCATCCTTAACTTCCGCACAGATCTATGGGATCTAACGATCCACTAGATTTCGGTCCTTTTCCCGACAATTTTATCACCGTTCGTTCTCCTAAAGATATATGGCGAGGAAGATTTGGCATTTTTCCACTGGATCTCGACCCCTACAAGACGAGGTTCTCTAAGCCTCGCTCTAAACACTTCATGATGATATCCTTTTCTCTCTCTGAACAACAAAGGCTCCTTCGAGCTAAGTTCCTATCGCCCTCTTACTTTGAGTATGTTGGAAGGGTGCAGGGAATAAGGGAAGGAACAAAATCATGGAGGGACTTTTCCTTTTACCCACAGAATCTTCTGTTCGAAGTAGATTAGATTAGAATTGAATCATTCCTGGTGTTTTTTTTTACATTATAAGCTTAAAACGAAATTGATTTATGCCATGGGAATAAACTTTTTTTTTATGGTGGTTTTTGAGGTTCATTACATATGGTATCAGAGCAAAAGTTACAAAACTTTATCCTCCACGGAGACTGTATCCTCCATTATCACTTTTTCCTCCTCAACTTGGAGAGCTCTGGGTTTTCCCAAGCTCTTGTCAGCTATCCATGAGATACTGACTTTCCGCGGAAGACCGAGACAGGATCCTTGGCCTCCCCCTTTACATGTTGATTAAGACACCGAAAACAAGTCTTAGTTAAGCTCTTTTTTTACTCATCTAAAACCCGAAAATATTTCCAAGTGATTTGTCCCTTTCACACTCATTAAATTGAATTTGAAAGGTCATGAGTCTTAATTAAGCTCTTTTCTGACTCGTTATAAAAAATGGAAAAGATAGCCGAGTGAACTTGTCTTTTTCACACTCGTAAATTGGATTTGAAAAGATGTCTATTTGGCACAAGTTTAGCCCTTTTTCACACCAAGTAGAATACAAGACATAAAAAATGATATTTTTTGGCATTAAGTTGTGATTTCATCTCATGCCCTCGCTTGCAGTATTTAGCCTTTAGTCGGTTCTCGCTTTGCGTTATAAACCGTTGCCTAAATTTTTTTGCATCCTCAACCAAGCAGAGCCTTGTTTATATCCTTCACAATTTGACATCCTATACCTTGGAGGAGACATCACCCCGAGTGTCCATCTCCCACATGCATTTCCTTTCATTAAGCATAGGTATGTTCCACTGCTGGAACTAGTTTTTCTTACTTTCGACATTTGTTTCCTCCTCTGTATCATAGAATTCATTTGTATGAAAAAAACAAATACGGACAGGAAGGGAGTACTATATTATAATTGGCAGCAGTCATTTCTCCTTTGAACAGAGAACAAAATTATTAAGTCCTTGTGTCATCATAATTTTGGGTTTTAGCATGACCTTAGGAAGTTGATTTTGTTACAGAGTTTTCTCTACCGATTGGTTACTCTTCTAGTCCCTATAGAGAATGTTTTTGATGCCTCCTGCATATAATCATCACATCATTGAGTCTATGCTACCAGAGTCCACCACATGTCTCATGATCTCATTCAAAGGAAGTCTCACAACCTGTGTCGACCACTTCTCAGAAATCTTGACTTTTCATGTCGGCCATACCCTCGGTTTTTCTCATAATCACATGATACTATGGTCTTATCATGCACCCTGGCCCTACTTGCATCATTGGTAGGTCACCTTGAATCCAACAATTGACATTTTATCATTGGTCGTTGACTCGGTGGTTTCCCTTGTGTTCAATAGCAAGACATCTATTCACACTTTGGGATTCGTGTATTGTCTTGGATTCCATTAGCCTTATTGATGGTTTCCTCACCTCTATCATCAGTTTTTATCATTGTTGTTATTCAGAGGGTCTTTTTCGTGTACCGCTTGCATTTGATACATGCGAAAGACACACAGTGTCATTGGTTTGTGAACATGTTCTTCGTTCGATCTCCAACAAATCATGAAGCTCCTGCTTTGTTCCTTGTGCTGACTGATGAGAGATGCCTTAATGCTCTCCTTTCAGTGGGTCTCTTTCCATCGACTTCAGCTCATCTATTCTGGATATGGGACCTAGAGTTTTATGGGTACATTGAGGCTTGCAGTCATTAGTGGCAGTCTCTCTCGCCATTGACATATGGGAATACATCAATGTCTCTTGATCAATGGATTTCTCAAATGTTCAAAACCAACTCCTTTATTCAAACTTGTAGGAATGTACTTGGTGCATTGATACCTACTTTAATTATTGGTAGGTTGTCTCACATTTTTTAATGGTATACCTCAATGACCGGTAATCAAACAATGTCTCATTATGTTTGACCTAAACTCCTTTATTCACATGATGTAGACTTTCACCCTTGGTGGATAGTGTAGAAGACTTGAAGGCATCATTATGTGGCCAAAACTTTCCTAAGCTGTTGCTTCCCTTTCATTGGACCAACACATGTTCGACTTTAGTGATCATGGGAGATCAGATTATACTCCATGGTATACAAATATCTTTATATTGATTTTTAGACTGGTTTCACTGGGCCTTGTTCATGACTATGACAACCTTTGGCATATAACTGCATTGTATCTGCCTATTCATGGCCATAGACACTTATTTGGTATATTTTTAGCAAGGATCTGCATTGTATTCTTGGCAGCCATGTATGCAAAGTTAATACATAATTTAATGAGCAATCAGGTTCATCTAGCTCGTTCTCTACCACTCCACTCTTGGGTTATTTATAATGTATTTCGGCCATCACAGATACTCCTCTGATCTCACACATTAGGGGGCATCTGTTATAGCAAGATTTTCCTCACCATTGCTATATTGCACAGAGGGCCTTTTTACATTTTCCTATGCAGACTTATCTTCCCTTTTTTTACAAATCCAGAGCTAAAAATAAACATTTTTCCACATATACGTGTCCTATCAGCTATACATGAAGCGTATACAAAGGCTTCTCCACTACAAACCACGTACATCAAGATGTGTGCTAGAAAATACAAAAAATGGAGTCGGGTTTCCATGTCATGACAAGAGATCTATGATCCTTGGTCTTACATATACTGGAAACATTCAGACTCATCCCTTCAGTGGCATTTTGAAGGCTATAAGAGAACAATTTCGAGCTATGGAAAAGAGGATAAAGCATTCAAATTTGAGAGCAAAGTTACTCTAGAGAAATTACTTCCTATTGATCCTGCATCCCCTTGTCCCTCAAGTCTGAACACAGTGTTCAACCCCCGAGCTCTTTCCCTATTGTTGAGAGAACCTCATTGTCTCTCTCTTTTGATCTTTCCTTTGGTGGAGGATTGAAGTGGTGGAAACCCAGTTGGAAGGAACTTGGTTCCTGGGTTTCGAACAGTTCTAACACGAAAGTCTGTAATGTTGACACTGATGTTGATCAATTATTAATAGAAATACTCCTTTCCCATCCTATTGGTATCGTGCAAATATATTATTATTATCCATGGGCATGTTTGTAATGTTTATTAATGGATTATGCTATCTTATGTGCTAACCCCTTTTACATTATCACTATATACTTTCTTTTCTTGTTCGTTTATAACTTATTGTAGGTACAAAGCTTTGGGTCGAAGTGCTCAATGGTGGAACATCATCGAACGTTGGATCGAGGTAGGCCTCTTTTTTATATTGCACATTAGTTTATATAGCATACAGTGGAATTGAGTTGATTTATGTAGTCATACCTGTCTTTTGTGGTTTACCCTTGGCCATAGAGAGTTTTCCCCTCGTAACAAGGATGAGAAAGGTGTTGGTATCCCAAGGCCTCAAAAATCCAACTCCTAGAGATAATTGTTAGAAACTAACAAAGGTTAGGCCCTAGTGATTTCTCTTTTCCTTGAACAAATTGTAATAAAATATGTAATAGGAAAGGAAGTAGGGTTACTAGAGTGCTACAATGGTAAGGTTCTAGTTTATACTTCAATATAGGTGCCTTCCAATAAATTTTAGCAAGAGGAAGACTACAGAGAAAAATATAGTAACATATATCTTTCTCATAGGGTTTCAAGCAAGCAATTTCATAATATTAGACATGAAAAAAGTGAATTAACCATAAGCATTCATTCACAATAAAGAAATGCAGATTTTACACTTACTTCACCAAGAATAATCAAGCATAAACCCTAGTTCAAGATCCTCCACATGAAAATTTTCCAAAAGACACCAAGAAATGCCTCCTCCAAGAAGTGTGCACCACTAGATTTCAACCAATAACCCTTAAAGAGGGTCGGATTTCACACCAGCACTTGTGTGATGAGTGAATCATGGAAAAATATGAGAGTTTTATCTCTTATTTATAGAATGTTAATGACCTTTAATTAGTTTTTTAGGTCATAAAAGGCCGACATGGACAATTTACATCAAAAATCCAGTTTTTACATAAATTCAATATTCAAACCCTAATTTCACTTTTAGAGATGACACATTCCCTTATAGGGTGAAATTGGACCGGTCGGATAGAACTCTAGGCCTCAAAGGAAAAATGAGTGGCCTCGAGAGGCCCCAAATTATGCCACACGTACCAACTAGCACCAGATCGTCCTTATAAATGCCAAACCCTAACTGGATGATGTCAAGATTCCACATGATGATGTCATGGGACCTCAAGGGCCAATGTCATGGTGGAAGGGAAAGACCCCCTTGGGTCTAGGCCTACCAGAGTGTCTTAGGGAAAAAATCCTTCTTCCTTCTTGGTGCCATCTTTTGGTGTCTCTCTACCCCTGGTTGGGTTCACAACATCCATCTGCTAGTATTTCATTCCTATGGAGATACGATCTAATCACCCCCCCACATGCAGTTGTCCACCGGGTAAAGTCCTGTAGCAACAAAAATTACACCCTCCATGGGCTCATAAGTCACAAGGATCATACAAATGTCAATCACATCCAATAATCAAATTACCCAAACATGTGCATCAAACCCCCCTTCACCCAAATAAATGCTCAAATATGTTATGCAATTTAACAAGTCAGGTTTGGATAGGGTCTCAGGATGTCCTATTGGGATAATCCTCCTCAGTTTTAGGGTGTTTCCCAAGTGAATACCAATCTAGGTCATGTAGGTGTGTGAAATGGTGCAGGGGGAATGTTTGGGCAAAGGGTGCAGTGATAACAGGGAAATGTAGGTCTTTCCTTTCGGTCCCTCTGTAGAGGGTGAGATGCACCTTGTCATGGATTCCATTGTTTTCTATTCCATTCAATGCCTTTTATTCTTTGTCTTATTTTTTTTTCTTTTCAAGGAAAAAGTTGGGGGACATTGTCTTGGCATGGTGACCAGTGGTGACAACGTTACCCATAAGCACTTCATTGAAATGAGAATGTTGGCTCGTGATAAGACCCCCTTTCTCTTGTCTATGCCACCAACAGGCACTACCCTAGTTTGGGGATCAGGTAGATGGTAGTGTCATACCGCTACATGCCCATGGATAGAATAGGCCAAGTCATGATGAGACCTCCCATCCACCAACTAGACCTTGAGTTTTATTTTATCTTATGGGTTACCTTTTCTTACTGAGAAGCTTTATATTTCTTTCTCAAGAATCCCTACATGAAGCATATCAAAGTTTTTAGTTTAGATTTTAACTCTTACCAACTACTTTTACCCTCTGGGCCTTTATCCCCTTCTTCCCACAAGGCAAGGTACAACCCTTCCTAGTGTGGAAATGTAACATCCCAGTTCTAACCCTTATAAACTATAATGTATTATGTAAATATGACTTAGGCTGGTGAGATGGTAAAGTTGAAAAGGGGCTAGAGTGCCTACGAAATTTAACACTTCCTATACATTAATAAAATACACTGTTGGCTTCAAGACCAACAAGGAAAAAAGATATAGGTGGCTATGATTCCACGAGATAGGGGGCTTAAGGGGATAAGTCTTTTTATTATTATTTTATTTACCCATAATTGATTTTATGGAGAAGAGGGGGTTACATGAAATTCTTGTGAGGGAGGCCATGTGGCTCTTGTCTTCATGTAATTATTTAAACATCCCTTGGGGGTTGTTTTGGGGTCATTATTCCCTTGGTTTGTCCTCTTCTCACTAGTTCACTTGTTCTTCTTCCTCTTCACTCACTACTGTGAGTTCGTGTGCTCTTGGGATGAGCATGGAAATGAATGGTAGGAAGAGGAGAGCCATCGTTGAATGGATGTAATGATTTACTGATCATTCCAAGAGGGGATGGATGCCCGTGTGCATGAACTTGATGGCAATTCAGATTGAACTATCCACAGCTAAGATTCCTTGGAATTTTTCGTAGGGATATTTCCTGACCAGTAGAACTGAAGCCCTGGAGGTAAATGGAACAACCTCGGGGACTACATGGCAGAGAAAGGTGTTCATTTCTTGGGGTTGTGTAGGTTGAGGGGGAAAGAGAGATGGAAATTAGTATTGCTATGAGGTTGGGAAACCTAAGAGCTACTTAGACAACTACTATATATTTATAATTGGCCTAGGACCCATCCTTGTGGATTCATATCCCTGGCTTGTGGGTGACCTGCTATTGAGCGTAAATGAACAACAAGGTCTATGGTTGGGAGGAACGTCCTAGGTCTATAGCCAGTTGGTGAACGTTTACTTGCAAAGATAAGTGCTCTCTATGTTTTTTGTTTAATGTATTCTACTGTGTATTTAATTATCTATGAGATATGTATTCTAATGTGCCTATTTGTTGGTTATTTGTTGTGCATGGCACATTGTTTATCTCTTTTATGTTGTGGCATGGATCTTGTCTTATGCATGTGGTGTGCATGCTCCTAACATTGTTGAGAAACCCTTTTCCTTTGAATTAGATATTAGAGAATTGAGTCTTGGGACTGCAACGTGCTTAGACTGCAAGTGGTTGTGTGTGTTGTAGCCTATTTAAGTGGCATAGCATGGTCTCTGGGTGGTCGGGTAAGTTACATATTGGTATCAGAGCTTCTGGTTGAAACATCAGGCTGATATGGGCCGTGTCTGTTGGTCAGAGTCTCATGGTTGAGATCAAATTCTGACCGTGAAGTTGAAAAGCTCAAAAGGAATGGCATTGTAGAATCTACGCAGGAGTTAGAACGTCATAGATCCTTTGTAAGGGTTTGAAGGATCGTGACTGTCCTCTTCGAATTTGGGAGAGATCGCCATTGTGGGATCAAGAGAGATTCGAGATCGTTGGATAGGAGGGCAGGTGAACAAGGGTCATCTGATGAAAGTGAAGAAAAGGTTAAGTCAAAACCGTCAGATTTCTTTGAGAGAGATCGACAACCAGGAGGCATGGCGGGGAACCAATTTACATGGGATTTAATTCCCCAAGGTGGTCCTACAATTCAAACCACAATTTCATTGAGGGGTTACCTGTCAGTGTCAGAATAATTGTGGGGCAAAAAGAGGGTTACTCCAAACCGTCGATGCATGCCCCCACAAATTGAAAGGCATGCAGTGATGTGACATGTTAGTCTCAAACATAAAAAATATGAATAGCTGAGGTAGTTGGGGACCGTCGATCTATAGTAGGACATGCATCAACTGATCATGTGCTCTAGATAAAATGCTTTAGGAAAAACTAAGAGAGGAGAAGTTTAGAATTGATATTTTCGGACCCCGGAGCTCGAAAGCGAATTTCAGTCGTCCGATTAAGGAGGAAACGTGGTGCAAATCCATGGACTCTAGGTGAAGACCCAAAGTGAATCTCAGCCATCCAATTAAGGAGGACACATGGTGCAAATCCATGGAATCTGGGTGAAGACCCAAAGTGAATCTTGGTCATTTGATCCAGGAG
Organism: Picea engelmannii; assembly: GCA_009831015.1. Taxonomy (NCBI): domain Eukaryota; kingdom Viridiplantae; phylum Streptophyta; class Pinopsida; order Pinales; family Pinaceae; genus Picea; species Picea engelmannii. The sequence goes on from ML807205.1 coordinate 61,476, forward strand.
AACACGCAGCAGAAATCTGTGCACTTTGAGGGAAAGAGAAGGTTGAAAGTTGAGGTTTTCAAAGTCTGAAGATCCAAAGAAATTGTAGCCATCAATCTACGAGAGACACACATTAGTAGATCACGAGCTTCAGATAAAATCATTTTAAAAAAAGTTGAGGGTTGAGATTTTCGAAGCCCAAAATTTCGAAGTGATGTGGCTTGCAGACATCACCTGGGATGACGTGGACACATGGGATGTGTGCCACGTGTCAGTAATTTTTGATCATATGGAGTATTGGGGTGTCGGTTAGAATGTGACATGTGTCACCCGCCTAATTGGGCCACATGTCCACTTCCAGTATTTCACCATGTGGCGAAAGATTGTGCAGTTCAGAGACTGGGCACTCCAAAGGGGAAAGATGTGACAGGTTGCATTGGGTCAAAAACTCCTGAAGGCCCGAAGGTCAGAGTACATATTGATCTTTGATCCTATAAGACACAAGGTAGTAGATCTCGCAGCGTTTCGAAGGATCGGTGCTCTGAGAGAAAGTGAATGCGTAGAGTTTGAAACTCCCAAATCCCAAAGAGCCGAAGCAATTCACAACCATTGATCTATGGGAGGACACATGTCGACAGATCATGAAATCCGGGTAAAAACATTCTAGGGGGAAGCAAGCAAAGAAAGTTGAGACCTTCGAAGGATGGAGTTTCGAAGTGGATCTTGATCATTGATCATGAAAGAGGATGAATGGCATTGATTTGGTCCTGGTTGAAGGTTCCAAAGTTGCAAAGCACTGAAGACTAAAGTCACTGTTAATTGTTGATCTACTTCGGGAGCTTTCCCAACCAATGATCAAGTAAAGTGGAAGGATAGCGTAAGTGGAGGTGTTAAATGAAAAAAAGTGGACACCACCACTTTATGACTCATTCGATGGGTAATCACTTTAGAGTAATTTCTACTCTGGAATTCAGGAGCCATGAATAGCCAAAGTTACAAAGTAAATGAGAACCATCCAGCTCATCCTGACATTAAGACGTGACCATTGATTTTGATAAGTGATCAAGCACTTCTTAGCTTAGCGCCTGGTCACCACCTGCAGTCATATGGAATAAATAAACAAATGAAAAAGAAGAGGAAACACTCAAATCAATAAGCCTGTGGTTTTGCACATATGGTCATATGTAAATGGCTTGAAGGAAGCGCCTCATAAAGATTTAATTTGACAGAGAGCTAACAATATAATAATATAGAGAATTGATAAAGGATCAAAATATGATATGTTTGTGAACTGAGAACACAACAAAAGCATGAGTATGATATAATGAGTCGATCCATGTCTTTGATCAACTCATGAAGACAAAAGAAACCAGACACAATCATGATTAAGAGAGAGTTAATTCATGAGCATTACGAATAAAGGATAAAAAAGAAAAATGATATTAATTAAATAATAATATTATCATTTAAATGAAAAGGTACCTGTTAATTTAATTGACAATTTTTATATGATATGTATAGTTCTAACAAGATGGATGCTTGTAGGTTTATCAGGATTAGAGGTATAACCAGATCAATTCAAGAATATGATTAGATATTAGGGTCATGGAAGCATGACTTTGCTTACAAAAGTTGGATGAGGTACTACAAAAGAAAGAATCCTCACATGGGACATGAAGCTAGCAAGTGAATAATGTCATTAATGGGAATAGAAAGGAAAATTAAGGCTCCATATCCTTGAAGGTAGAGATGTGTAGACAGTTGCAATCTTGATGTGAAAGGAACCATAGAGCTTAAGAGGTGGTGTGTGAATAATCTCTATGTGTCAAACATAGGAGTTCCAGGGAAGGATTTGTTAGATATGACTTATCTACTATCTAAAACCTTAAATCAGAGTTCAAAGTGGAAGCAATATGCCAATGCAAAGGAATTGAAATGCTCTCTCACTTCAAAAGTGGCACTGAATGAAAATGGATTTCCATTGGGGAATGGTACTAAGTGGGAAAGAATGGCCAGGTGGAACGTGGCTAGAAAAGTGTTCAGACCCAGGGAATCATAGTGCAGATGAGAAGAATGGGAGCACATAAGGAATCAAGGATCTAAAGGAATTCAAGGACAACAAACTACAACATAAATAGATAAATAAATAAGTGAATTGAAACAGAAATGCACTAGAGTGCATGAAGCATACAATGAAGTTAAATTACATATGCATTGGTAGGCATGCTGACAGTAAATGCTTGGTGCATATGGATGTGTAATTTTTCATATGTACATGCTTGGATATGCATATAACATGATGGTGAACTTAGAATACTCTGTTATTATAAAATAATGTTTAAGTATGACTAAAGGATGGATTATGTATTTAGGAAAAATGATACAGCAGGGTTAAATATGTGGATGTTATTGTTGCTTATAATTTCCATCGAGTTGAAGATCCAGGAGGATGGTAGGAATGGTGATCAAAATGATGAAGGGGTAAGTTTGTGAGCTTCTACAAATATCAGTTGGTCAGACAACAACAAGTAGGTTGGTAACAACCAGATAGGTATGCATTTAGTTTATGTTGATGCATACATGTTGAAGGGGATCAAGGTAAGGATTCCCTCAGTTACTTTTCAGTGATTAAATTGGTATGTAATGGTCGAAGGCCTAGAGTGTGTAAGTGTTTTTGATGCTAGAATGCACTTAGATAAAATGTCAGTTGCATATTATGTTATGATTTGTTATGGGATCATAACTGGGTTAATTCAGAAGACATACTCCTTATATAACAATGAATACCCATAGAGCTAGTAATGTGTGAGACCACAATATGGTTGGATATGGAAGGTTATAGTGCTATGTGAGTGCTCGATGGTATCTACTTTATATCCAATGTTTAGATTGCAACCTGTTTTCCAACACTGAAGAGCACTTAAGGATTATATTCTTGGTGTTTTGTTTGGGTGGAAAAGGAAGGTAACCAAATAGTTAGGCAAGCAATAGGAAGTGTGTGGATGATGTGTTGAATCATTGGCCATACCTTCCAACTCATCATGGTGGAATACATGACATAGTTATGTGGTATTATGTAGTCAATGCATGGATGCATTGTGTAGGTGTGAACATGGGTATTGGCACATTGATTATTATCTTATTAATTGTGGCATTATGAAAAGTCCGTGTGATTGATAATACATCTGTATGTAATGATGAGTTCATTACACTTGATAGTTGTATTAATAGAAGTAATTGAATTGTAGTTGTAAGAAATTCTGAGAACACTTTGTGATTTTGTTCTGAATCATTGCCATGAGAATATATGTCTTGTACATGAGATAGTGACAATTTGTTTGGCTGAGGAATGAAGAAATTGCAGGAGGAAAGGGGTCTTGGACATGGCAGTGTTGTAAGACCATAAACAAGACCAATGCCTATTGCTGCAAGAGTCAATTTATTATGAGGAAAAGCTCGTGTCTAGAAGTTTTATTTTTCCTATATAAAACAGTTTTGAGAATTATGATTTGATAATTACTGACGAATAATTTTGGTTGAATGTAAATTGAAGAAATTGCAAGTAGAATTATCTTGGATATGGAAGGGATGTAAGCCCATAAGGAAGACTTATATATACAGTTGCAAATCCAAACATTATGAGCAGAAGGATCATGCTTGGAAAATTTTATTTTCCTGTATAAAACATATTTGACATTTATGTTTGAAATGGCTATAATGATATCTATTGATGACTCTATGTGTATAATACAGATGATATGTTGGATATGCAAGATGGAAAGCATGGAAAAGGATAATGTTGTGACATGAGAAACTTGTGTCTCTACAAATCTTCTTTTGCAAGAGAACCTTGGTCAGGCAAGATGGATCACCCGAGGGACTGCATAGTAGAGAAGGGGATGCCTGAGCCAGGGCCTGGAAGGTGAGTGACCACAAGGAAGATGAGACTTTGATAGCTCTTGATTGGGGTCATGCACATAATGGGTATTTTAGGGAAAAATAATGAGCCAAGTTAACTAGACAACCATATGGATGCAGATCCATGAACCACACAGATAAGTATTATATTGGATTATGAAAATTTACTCTTACAATATGAGAAAGAATGATAATTTTATGCACAAATTTTGAACTGACATGCTTGCTAATTTGAAATATTGTAGGAGAATGATGAATGTTGAAGATCTAGAAAAGTAACAGACTATGAGATAAAATAAGGTGATGTTGGAGCAACTAAATGACAAAAGCATGGAAGGAAGAAAGTCTAATGGACTTGCTACAATTGGAGCTCTAGAACCCACAACTATGAAACTTCTTGGTTGAGTGCACTGAAGTCGAGGTGAAGTGGAACAACCTAAGGGACTGCATGGCAGATAAAGGGGTTCATTTCTTTGGTTTGTGCAAGGTTGATAAGGAAGGATATCTTGTTGGTTGGAACTGCTGCCAGAAATATAAATTTTGAATATCATCATACATGTTTTGGGTTGGAATGCCTATGCATACATGTTTTAGGCCAGAGTGCCTATGTATAGAGGATTGGGTTGGATTTCCTATGTTAATTAATGCTAGAGGGATTGGAATTGTAATGTTAATAGCATTGGAATGGTGGTGTGCGCTGAGGAAAGTGACAAAATAAGGGGAGGGGGATGTAACATCCTGATTCTAACCCTTATAAACTATAATGTATTATGTAAATATGACTTAAGATGGTGAGACGGGGCCAGAGTTCCTAGAAAATGTAACACTTCCTATACATTAATAAAATACACCGCTGGTTGCAATACCGACAAGGACAAAAGAGAGAGGGGGATACGATTCCACAAGAGAGGGGGCTTGAAGGGATAAGTCTTGTTATTATTATTGTATTTACCCACAATTGATTTTATGGAGAAGAGGGGGTTACATGAGCTTCTTGGGAGGGAGGCCATGTGGCTCTTGTATTCATGTAATTATTTTAACATCCCTTGGGGGATGTTTTGGGGTCGTTCCTCCCTTGGTTCGTCCTCTTCTCAATGGTTCACTTGTTATTCTTCCTCTTCACTCACTATTGTGAGTTCGTGTTCTCTTGGTCTGAGCATGGAAATGAATGGCAAGAAGAGGAGAGCCATCATTGAATGGATGTAATGATTTACTGATCATTCTAGGAGGGAATGGATGCTTGTGTGCATGAACTTGATGGTATTTTGGATTGAACTATCCACAATTGAGAGTCCTTGGAATTTCCAGTATGGATATTTCCTGACCAGTAGCACTGGAGCCTTGGGGAGAAATGGCATAGCCTAAGGGACTGCATGGCAGAGAAAGGTGTTCATTTCTTTGGGTTGTGAAGGCTGAGGGGGAAAGAGAGATAGAAATTAGTATTGTTGTGAGGTTGGAAAACCTAAGAGCTACTTAGCCAACTACTATGTATTTATAATTGGCCTAGGACCCATCCTTATGGATTCATAACCCTGGCTCGGGGGTGACCTACTATTGAGTGTAAATGAACAACAACATCTATGGTTGGGAGTAACGTCCTTCGTCTATATCTAGTTGGTGAACGTTTACATGCAAATATATGTTCTATTTGTGTTTTTTGTTTAATGTATTCCGCTGTGTATTTAATTATCTCTGAGATATGTATTCTAATGTGCCTGTCTGCTAGTTATTTGTTGTGCATGGCACATTGTTTATCTCTTTTATGCTGTGGCATGTATCTAGTCTTATGCATGTGGTTTTCATGCTCCTAACACTGTTGAGAAACCCTTTTCCTTCGAATTAGAGATCAAAGAACCGAGTCTTAGGACTGCAACATGCCTTGCCTTCGGGTGGTTGGGTGTGTTGCAACCTATTTAAGTGGCGTAGCCCGGTCTCTAGGTGGTCGGGTATGTTACAGATTGGTATCATAGACCCGCCTAGTGGAAAATTTCATAGACCCACCTAGTGGAAACTCATCCTAAAGGGAAACAACTTAATAGGGAATGTTTTCACCCCCCATGTATGAGTAAGTTAAAGAGCATACTTTCCAAGAAAACTTTATGAAATGAAGGAGAATTTAGTGCAACATATTTAAATGCTTCGAAAACCAGAGTGACACATACCATGATACCTAGACTCATTATCTCATGGAGCAACACCCACTGCTACTTTAGGACCAGGCTGGTGGGATGGATGTTGTTGTTGCAGATAGATGGGATGCATTGAATAAAATATGGGCCCTTCACTCTAGGACCTGTGGGCCTCAAGACATAATATCCTTAGTTGTCCCTAGGATAAGGGATAATATCTGGCTCCAACTTGGGGACATGTTCTTACCGTAAAGCGCATGAGAACCTCAACATATCTGGCGTGACCTGTATATGCTAGATCTCAAAAAATGGAATCAGTAATATTTGGGGTGGTGATATCACCCCTCACTCATATATGATACAATGGAATAAAATTAAGCAAGCATATATATACAAAATTAAAATGAAACTACAATTATACTACTCTAGCATGATATGCAAACGGTATATACAATAAATGCAAATTCCTACCTACCCCTACTTACTCATAGGTTGAATTCTAGGTGTAGTCAAATAACTAGTTAAACCATCCTAGAAATATCGCATAATACCTTCCTTTGTTCTTCCTCATGAACCAAAACAATGAAAAGTCAAGAACAAAAATAACACGAGTTAGAACATGTATCACATCATCAAAAATCATAAAGTCTAGCTCACGGAGGCAGGAGGGAGGCATAAAAATATGCTAAGTTGCACATCTAGGAAAGTGCTCAATCCATCTTAGAAAGGGATTGTGAAAGATCAAGGCTTCAAAATTCTAACTCAAAGAATCTGAAGGTTGGCTACCTTGGACATATTCACATCATGAGGTTTGGGAAGGGACTAGTAAGAACCTAGAGGATGATTGAAAATTTCTTAAGGGAAGGCTGAAAGAATGAGATAATAAACTTCTTCTTAAGGTATTCAACCTACCCTTTGATTCTAAGAGAAGGATTTTCCCTGGAGAAAACTCAAGACAAGGGACATGTTTTCCAACTACACCCTTAGTGACATAGCGAGGTAAAGTAATTGAAGGGGCATGGAGAACCTTGTCACAATGATTCTTCTCTAAGCAAGCAATGTCCTCACTTTTATCAATATTTGAGCACAATGGTGGTTGATATTCTTCTACATAAAATAAATCCAAGTTCTCAAAGAAATACTCATCAAAATCTCCAAGGTATGACCAAAAATCATCAGGAGTAAACAAAACTAGGTCACCCTTGGAGATGTTTGTAACTATATCATTTCCTTGTTGCCATATGTCATAATCATTAGTAACCTCATATGATAGTTGTAAAGGAAACATTTGGAAATTTCCTTCCATATCATAAATGTGATTCTCATTAGAACCAATCACATCCGACTTATGTCTTCCAACATGTATGAACTCATCAATATTATCAACAATGTCACTACCTTTATCATAACATGAAGGATTTAATGCATCCAAGGGCTCCTCTAGTACTTCTTCACTTTCCAAATCATAAAACAAAGCATCATCAAAATATTGGAAAGGGAAATAACTTACTATTTTCACTTCTTATTGTGCAGGAGTGTCAATGGCTTGGATGACTTCATCAAATAGAAGAGGGTCCAGTACATCATCCCCGAGACTCATCTCTTCGTCTTCATCAGAAAATGAAGGAGCTATCTCTTCCAAGGGTTCCTTTACTTCTTCACCTTATGAATCATAGAACAAAGTGTCATCAAAAAACTGGAATGGAAAATGACTCACCTCATTCTCTTCATCTTGTGTAGGAGAGATAGGATCTTGGAGAGCTTCATCAGACGGAGGAGAAATTACTAGTGATTCATCCTTATAATTCACTTCTCTAGTTAAATATTTACTACATTCTATCGAATCATGGGAAAAACCTTGCTCCTCTTCAAGGGGTTGACAATTTTCCTCATAAATATCTCCTTCTATATCAAATGGTTAAAGGTATTGAGTATGGTATACATCCCTGAGATCTTCCACAATCTCAGTGGTGAATCCTTCACTTTCTAAGGCTATAGTGAGATTTTGAAGGGAATCTTCATATGTTTGGCATCATGGTTTGACAAATTCAATAAACCTATTTAACAACAACAAATTAAAGGGTTCTTTATGTCTAGCTTAGGGGGGCACTTTCCAAGTACCAAAATGTTGTTAGTGCTTCATAGGACAATGAACCTTCAAAACGTAAGCTAGCTGATATGAATTTGTAGAAATGCAACAGTTTATAACAACAATTAATATTTTATAACATCCACGAGAATTATGCCTTGAAAGTTCTTGAAAATAACAACAAGAAATAACTTTAACCTAGCTGAATGATAAAATCTTGTCACAAGCAAGTTTGAAAATGTCTAGCTAGCTAAATAAGTCATTTTTGTAGATAACTTAATGCATATATATTGTTGTAGAAATATTTTTCAACAACAACAAATTCTAGTGGTCAAAAGTGCAAGAAAAGCCCATGCAAACTCAACACTTATCTGGTAGATTGACTGGCAATTGTCACAAGTGATTTCCGGATGATGTAAGTGTGAGTTATGTAGGTGAATGTGGAAATTTGGATTGAATTAGTATGGCTATAGAAATGTTTTGCAATAGTAGAAAGTTAGCTAACGAGTTATTATATTTTAGGGTTAGAAAATATTAGTAAAAGCTTCAAGGATAAAGGTTTGAGTGTTTGTTTTATCAATCAACACTTGCAAATGGTAGACTAGTTCCTTTATAGGGTAATGGAGTCAATAATGGCAGAAACAAGTCTTAGAGGAAAAATAGCAATGATAATGTTATGTCAAAGGGATGGAGAGGATGAGAAAGGTGTTGGTATCCCAAGGCCTAAAAAATCCAACTCCTAGAGATAATTGCTAGAAAGTAACAAAGGTTAGGCCCTAGTGGTTTCTTTTTTCCTTGAACAAATTGTAATAAAATATGAAATAGGAAAGGAAGTAGGGTTACTAGAGTGCTAAAATTCTAGGGCTCTAGTATCTACTTCAAGATAGGTGCCTTCCAAGAAATTTTAGCAAGTGGAAGACTATAGAGAAAAAATATAGTAACATATGTCTTTCTCCTAGGGTTTCAAGCAATCAAATTCATAATATTAGACATCAAACAAGTAAATTAACCATAATCATTCATTCACAATAAATAAATGCATATTTTCCACTTACTTCACCAAGAATAATCAATCATAAACCCTAGTTGAAGATCCTCCACATGAAAATTTCTCAAAATACACCAAGAAATGCCTCCTCCAAGAAGTGTGCACCACTAGATTTCAAACAATAACCCTTAAAGAGGGTCGAATTTCAGACCACCACTTGTGTGATGAGTGAATCATGAAAAAATATGAGAATTTTATCTCTTATTTATACAATGTTAATGGCCTTTAATTATTGTTTTAGGTCATAAAAGGCCGACATGGACAAATTACATCAAAAATCTAGTTTTTACATAAATTCAATATTCAAACCCTAATTTCACTTCTAGAGATCACGCCATGCCCTTCTAGGGTGATGTTATACCCCTAGGATGGAACATTGGGCCTCAAATGCAAAATGATTTTCCTCGAGAGGACCAAAATACTGCCACACGTGCCAACTAGCACTATACCATCCTCATAAATACCAAACCCTAATTGGATGATGTCAAGAGTCAACATGATGACATGAAGGGATCTCAAGGGCCAACGTATGGTGGAAGGGAAAGACCCCTCTAGGTCTAGGATTGCCAGAGTGTCTTGGGGAAACCATCCTTCTTTCTTCCTGGTGCCATCTTTTGGTGTTTCTGTGCCCATGGTTGTGGTCATAACATCCATGTGTTGGGATTTCATCCCTATAGAGGAGTGACTTAATCATCCCCCTACATGCACCTGTACATTGGGAAAAGTCCCACAAAAATAAAAAATATTCCCTCCATGGGCTCATAAGTCATAGGGATCATAGAAATTTCAATCACATCAAATAATCAAATTACCCAAGCATGTGCATCAAACCCCCCTTCACCCAGATAAATGATTAAATATGTTATGCAATTTAACAAGGCAGGTTTGGAGAGGGTCTCACGATGTCTTATTGGGCTAATCCTCCTCAACTTTGGGGTGTTTCCTAGGTGAAGACCAATCTAGGTCATGTATATGTGTGAAATGGTGCAGGGGAGAATTTTTGGGCAAAGGGTGCAGTGATAAAAGAGAAATGTAGGTCTTTCTAGTGGGTTCCTATGTAGAGGGCAAGCCACACCTTGTCATGGATGTCATTGTTTCCTATCCCATTAAATGCATTTTATTATTTTTCTTATTGCTTTTTTATTTTCAATGGAAAAGTTGGGGGAGACTGTCCTGGCGTGGTGACCCGTGGTGACAGTGTTACCCACAAGAAGTTCATGGAAATGAGAAGGTTGGCTCGTGATGAGATCCCCTTTCTCTTGGCTATTCCACCAAGAGCCACTACCCTAGTTTGGTGACTAGATAGATGGTATTGTCACAATGCTACATGCCCATGGACCTAATAGGCTAGCTCATGATGAGACCTCCCATCCACCAACAAGACCTTGATTTTTATTTTATCTTATGGGTCCCCTTTTCTTACTGAGAATCCTTTTATTTCTTTCTCGAGAATCCCCAGAAGAATCATCTCAAAGTTTTTATTTTAGATTTTAACTCTTTCCAACTAATTTTACCCTCTGTGCCTTTAGTCCTTTCTTCCCACAAATCAAGGTACAAACCTTCCTAGTGTGGAAAACCTAATGCTCGAACCAAGGTAGGGGAAAATGAGAGGGATAATGATGAAAAATGGTAAGTATGGAAGGAATGGACAATGACCTTTCATAGACTCACCTAGTGGAAGCTCATCCTAAAGGGAACCATCTTACTAGGGAATTTTGTCACCCCCCATGTATGAACAAGTTAAAGAGAATAATTTCCATGCAAACTCTATGAAATGAAGGAGAATTGCAACATATTCAAATGCTTAAAAAATTATAGTGACACATACCATGATACCCAGACTCATTACCCATGGATTAAGACCCACTACTACTTTAGGACCAGGAGAGTGGGATGGATGTTCATATAGATGGGATGCATTGAAGAAAATATGGGACCTCTGGGGCCAATCTCGAGTCATATGGATCTCAGTACTCCATGTCTAGGATTTGTGGGGCTTGAGACATAATATCCTTACTTATCACTAGGATAGGGGATAACTGAGAGTTTTGTGGTTTTGTGTATGCAAGTTTCTTGAAGCCTGAATCTCTGAAGTTACGGAGTGCTGGAGTTCCGAAGCTCTGAGGAGCACTTGTTCAGGATTTTGAAAATTCAGCAATCGAGAGTTTTAAAGTATGCAGATGAGAAGTTTTTTGATGTCCCGGAGCCCCAAAGTCTCGAAGCTCCTGGGAACAAATTTTCAGAAGTTCGACATTCAAGAGTTGTCAAGTATGTGGGTGTGAAATATTTCAAAGTGTTGAATTCCTAGAATGGAAGAGTGACGTGTCCTGCTGACATCCCCTAGGGTGATGTGGACCCACTGGATGTTTTCCATGTGTAATCTTGTTTCATGATTTTGAAATACCTTTTGTGCCAGTTAGAACTTAACACATGTCACCTTTTAGATTGGGCGATGTGTCAGATACTTATTTCTTCCACAAATTACTCCCTGGTGTGTAATTATTGTTGAGACTCCGGAAGATCAGAGGTTCATAATTCAAGAAAATTGGAGTATGTGGTTGTAGGAACCTTCGAAGCACGAAGCTTCGAAAAGATTCTATGGGTGTTCACCAATTTTAAATTTAGAGGAAACATGGTATCATGAAGGTAAAACCTTGAAGTCTGAAGAAGAAAAGTGCCAGGGTAATGAAATGCCAAAGCACCCGCCCAAAAATTTGGAATTTCGGAGTTCGGGAGAAATAAGGTGTAAAGGTATAAGAAGCTCTAAAGCCTGAAGCTCCGAAGAAGTAACCTTCGAGGAGTTCACCACTTCGGAGTTCAGAGGGAATGATGGGTGGAGTAGGTAGAACCTCTGAATCCTGAAGTTTTGAAGATATGAAGTCTCAGAACTCTGAAAATACTCCTTTCAGTTGAGAACTTTGTCATAGGTCGTGGTCACATGATATTGGGGGTTGAAGAAAAAGAGCTAGTGATGAATTGTTGTTTTCAAAGAAAGAAATGGGATAAGAGAATGAGTTTGTGGGGTATCGATTGGTACAGAACTGCAGCTAAAGATGTAAAGAATACCTGTAACCTGAAGAGAGGATCCAACATTGATCCAAGAGCTAATTCATCTCTGAGAAAGAAGAAGAAATATACATGGATTACCTCCCAGGAAGCACAATTGTTTAAATATTCATAACTTTCTTCTCAAGACTCAAAATTGAGAAAGAGAGCAGTAATTAGAAAGATATGGATAGTAAAATATAACTTTTCACCCAGAAAATTGAGCTAAACAGTCAATTCATAGAAAATAAGAAGAAAGAAGTCCGATATATAATTGAACCAGAATGGTTCATATTTTCATGAAATTGTTGAGTCAGTTATCCTGAAAAATATCTGTTGGCTGTACATCTTTGCAAAGTTAACAACAACTAGATCATATCATGATCAACAAATAGCATAGAGAGATGGAAGGGAAACAAGGGGATTATAGCCAGAAATATGACATCAACGAGATGGATATCCATATGGGTATTGAAGGAACAAACTCCAATGGACATGGAGGAGGAAATGATGAAAACATGAATATGGTAGAGACCATTAAAAATTTGCAAAAATATGTCCAAAGTCATAAAGATGATAATGAAAATATTATGAAAGCCAAGGAGCAACAAGAGGAATTCAACATGAAGTTAATGCAGAGCCTTGTAAGAATTGAAGGTAAATTGTATAAGGCAAATCGTTCAAGAAAATAAGGAAGTCCTGATGAGAAAGGAATATCAATGAGTGTTAGAAGACATCACCATCACTCCCTAAGGCATTCAATTAGGAGAGAACATAGTAGGTACAATTCATCCCCTGTCAGGAAACGTAAGAAGAGGTCTGGGATAGATGACTTGTGAGGAGAAATGAAAAAAATCAAACATCCTACATTTGATGGTGAACACAAGAAGGGTGAAAATGAAGAGACATGGATGCTAGGCATGAGAAAATATTTTCAATTGCATAATTATTCTTCACATGCAGAAGGAATAATTGTTATCTATAAACTCAAGGGAAAGGCATCCATGTGGTGGAATCAACTTGTGCAGGTACAACACATTAAAGAGAAAAATGTTAGTTGGAAGTAATTCAAGAAGTATTTTGAAAATAAATAAATAATTTTGCTTCCCCTTTTTATAGACGATTTCAAAATCATAACCCAGTATCTTGGTTACCCATTTTTGTTGTTCTTCTGAAGATAGTCTTTGTTCCAAGAAGTATTTAAGACTA
>ML807205.1:88481-99144 GCA_009831015.1 Picea engelmannii
CTTTTACCCCACTTAAATGTTCAAGTACAAGATGATTCAAAATGAAAATGTCTCCTTGGTATATATAGGAGACTAGGAGGTTTTAATGGCCTAAAGCCGACATAAATAAAATAACATTACTAATCTAAATCACACCTAATGGCATAAATCCGACATAAATAAAATAACATTACTAATCTAATATGCCCCAATTAAGTGGTAATGAGCCAATATTAGGGCTTAACATCAGGTTATCATCAGGTAAGAATTAAATATGAAGACATCATCAAGACAAGGTATGGTCATTATGAGTTCACATTGGTGTCATTTGGGTTATCAAATGCACCAGTTGTCTTCATGTGTTTAATTAATGGTAGTTTTAGAGAATACTTAGATAAGTTTGTCATTGTCTTTTTGGATGAAATCCTTATATATTCCAAGTGAGAAGAAGAGTATGAGCATCACTTGAAGATGGAATTACAAGTATTAAGGGATCATTAGTTTTATGCCAAATTGAGCAAGTGCTCATTTTATTAGAACCAAATTCATTATTTGGGGCATATGATATATGAGGAAGGGATAGTAGTGGACCCTGGAAATATTGAGGCCATTAGAGGATGGTCAAAACCTATTAATGTAACAAAAGTTAGAACATTCATGGGCCTTTCTGGCTACTACATGAGATTTATTGTGGGATTCTCAAAGATTTCACTCCCAATTACTTCCTTGCAAAAAAAGGGAGTGAAGTTTCAGTGGACATTGGTCTGTGAAAAGAGTTTCCAACACTTGAAGTAGCTATTAACCAGTGGTCCAATTCTAAGGATTTTTTTATCCAAATGAAGATTTCATGGTGTTCAAATATGCATGTAAATAATGGCTTGGTGGAATCCTTAGTCAAAATGGATATGTTGTATGTTATGAATCAAGGAAGTTGAAGGTGCATTAAAGGCATTATGCCACTCATGATTTGGAGTTGGCAGCCATAGTGCATGCGTTGAAGAAGTGGAGACACTATCTCATGGGAAAAAGGTTCGAGTTGAGGACATACCATAATTGTCTGAAATATTTATTTGATCAACCAACTCTAAATTCTAGGAAGAGCAGGTGGTTGGAATTTCTCTGTGAATACAACTTTGATATAAAACATATTAATGGGAAAGAGAACAAGGTGAATGATGCACTCAATGGAAGAGTGCATTAGTTGCATGTTATAGCCATTAGCATGTACCATTTTGATTTGAAAGGTAGAATCTTGGAGGTTGAAAAATCACATTTGCAATATAAGGAATTAATGGAAAAAGTACAGCAAGGTACTTTGTAGAAGAAAAATGAGGACTACAAGCTGGGAATTGATGAAATTCTCATGTACACAAACACAATTTATGTACCCAATTCTTAATAATTGAAAAATTGGATATTGAGAGAAATGCATAACATACCTTATGTTGGACAACTAGGATATCAAAAAACAATTACAACTGTCAAGAGCCAATATTATTGGCCAGGCATGAAGAAAGAAAATTTTGAGTACATTTCCAAATGTTTCGAGTGTCAAAAGGTCAAGGTTGAGCATAAACACCTAGTTGGGTTACTGCAACCATTACCCATTACCGAGTGGAAATGGGAAGTATTAGAAATGGACTTCATCACCAAACTTCCTAGAACAAGAAAGCATCATGATTCTATCATGATATTGGTGGAAAATCTTACCAAAGTTTCCCATTTTATTCCAGTGAAGCTCACTCACAAAGAAACTAACATTGTTGATATTTCTATGAGGGAAATTTCTTAATTGCATGGTATACCCAAGACAATTGTGTCTGAAAGAGACCCAAATTTTACCTCTAAGTTCTAGAAAGGATTATTCAAATGATTTGGAACAAATTTGAATTTTAGCACAACTTATCATTCAGAATCTGATGGGAAAATAGAAAGGGTGAATCAAGTGATTGAAGATATGTCGAGGATGTATCTAATGGATAAACCATCAAAATTGGAATATTATCTACATTTGTGATCTAGATTTAGGAGCGGAATGAATTGATTAACATATTGAATACAATAAACATAGATATCTGGAGAACAACATAGACACCCAGTGAATAATAACTTCTATTGAATAAATGAAATAGGTTGAAGCTGTAAACCTGCAGAACTGAAACAACTTGCTCGAATGGTGGTAGTTATCTCTAAGAAGAGATGTGGCTGCTACATGCATCTGTCTGAGCAGAATGATTATAATGACGCTCCATAGGCATTTTGAATATTACTCATGAATTTGAAATCCCTATACATCCAAATAACTAACCCTAGGAGGTGAAACACCAAAAGTCATGTGGGCCCCTATGGGTAAGTTGGTGCCTCAACTTCCTGAGGTTGTAACTTTTGCATACAACCTTTTTTTTTAGGTGCGTGATATCCCATTGGAAAGTTATTTTCGAGAACTACACATTATGCTGTCATACTCTGACTCCATATATGGCTTGATTGTGATAGTCCCAAAAAAATATTTTTAGGTCCCCAAAGCGTCCCTGGAGGTACAGAAAGATGTGATGACATGAAAACATCCAAAATAGTCTAGTTGGATTAGGTGGGAGGCCAATAGTATCCTCCTTAAAGATATGTAGGGCTTTATATAGCCCCGGAAGTGTAGAACCCACTATTACAAAGAAGTATAGAAGAACATGTTGAACTAAAAACTATCAAGAGGAGCTAGTTAGAATAAGTGAGTGGAAACCAATATCCACCTGGCTCAGTCCTCCCACCTTAGGAAGCAATGGTATTCATTCTGTTGAGTTCCTCATCATGTGAGGAAACATCTGTTGAATTTTTCCCTGGGTGAGACACTTTCGTTGGTGTAGGAGGTGTCATGCTTTGAAAACCTGATAAAGTTGGATCCTCTGCTGGCGAGTGCCCTTGATCTGTGCATCCACTATCTGATCAGTGAATTCATATTCCATGCAGTCAAGGTTGATTTCTATTGGTTTCAGTTGTTCTGTGACCTCTGATGTGTCCAATAATGGTGGAATATTAGGCTGAAGGAGTTCCACATTGAACACTAGGTTCAAGCCAAGGAAGGGTGGAGTGTTGAGCTAAAAATCATTGCTACCCACATCATTGGTGATAGTGTAAGGCCCATAGCAAAATAGACGTAGCTTCTGATGGGGCTCTGTAAGATGATTTCTATTAAGCCCTAATATTGACTCAATACCCCTTAATTGGGGCATATTATATTAGTAATTTTATTTTATTTATGTCAGCTTTAGGCCATTAGTTGTAATTATACCTCCTAGTCTCCTATATATACCAAGGAGACATTTTCATTTTGAATCATCTTGTACTTGAACATTTAAGTGGGGTAAAAAGAGGTTTCCCCCTCGAAGAGGCTTATTATCTGAAATTATCTCTTTTTCAAGGTGTTGAGTACTTTTTCTGATGATTTTCTATGCTATATTGATATTTGGTTCTTAACATATCGTATCAGAGCTTAAGGTCTTAGGGTTTCGCTGCTACATCTGAGACACCTTGGAATTTTCTCTATAACTTTTTTTATGCAATGTTTCAGAAGGAATGTATTGGAGGATATTTAGTAGACAGATCAAGGAACATTGGTTTAAAAATTCATCTCTTGAGGACTTATAATTTGGGAGATACAGTTTCTACAAGATAGGGTTCTGGAATCATCCTGAACTGAGTCATTGCGGAATTTTCACTATAAAAAAGTTTCTGTAACATTTCAGACCCTGAAATCCATAGGATATTTACAGAAATTAGTAAGGTATCTTTGGTAAAAATTTCATCTTCCGGTTCATCTTAACTAGTCTGACTAGTCCTATTAACTAGTCTCAAGAAGGTGTTTCAGGTAAAACAATCATAACTTATTCCTAGAGTATCCAAATTTTGTGGGACTAGTTTCATTGGATATTGGACAGTCTATAGTATTTCTGGTGCAATTTTCAGAATTTTAAATCAACTATTTTGTGCAGGGTACACTATACAAGAGAGAGATCTCCTGGAAAAGACAAAAATCGACAAGTTGTGGGGAAGTTACCGTAAATTCCACTTGGCACATCCAATTTTGATCAGACTTGTGGCATTGCAGAGAAGAGATATCAGAGAAATACATAAAAGAAAGTTTCATACCCATAAGGGTCGAAACTTGGGAGATACAATAGAATAAATATTGTCTGGCAGAACCACCTCAAAATCAAGGTTCAAAAGTGATACTTGGCCAACATGCCACCCAAAAAGGGAACTTCTACACCAAATAAGCCTCCAAAAAATCCTACTTGGACTCTTGATGAAGGTTGCAAGATACCAGTTATATAAAATATGCAGAACAGAAATAAAATGCTAGAAATGGCAGAATAACAGTAAAATATCCAGCATAATCTTCACAATACATAGAAATGATATACAGAATAGCAATAGAAAAATCACTTTGATTCAAAAAGCAATGTTCACAGTCCTCTTTGAGGGGGAAACTTCCAGTCGAGCAATTCTCTGTTACAATAATCTCCCAGCTAGGGTTCTCATACCCTCGCCCCTTATTTATACTAAATATGTCTATTAAGAGAAGCATCTAGAGGAAGATCATTCTAGAAGCAGAAGCTTCTATTAGGTCTTCTTACATATGCCTTATTATATTTTATTGAAAGGCCTTATTAATATTGACCTTTATTACATCTGAATACATTGATCTACCTATGTGTGGGTTAGGACCTTAACATGTCCGCCTCCTTAAAAACAACCTTGTCCTCAAGGATTGATATGTGGAAACTGTTGCAGAATGGTAGCTGGTTCCCAAGTGGCATCTGCTGGAGTCATATATTTCCACTGTACTAGTACTTCCTTGATAGTTCTCTGACACAAGCGACGCTCACGTTGGTCCAAAACTGCTTCTAGATGTAGCCAAATGGATCCTTCTTCAACTAACTCTAGAAGGTTGGTTTGAATTTGACACCTAGTTCCAATCACCTTCTTCAAGCATGAAACATGAAAAAAATGATGTAGCTTCGACTGACTGGGCAGAGCTAACTGATATGCAACTTGTCCCACACGCTTGAGAACTCTGTAATGGCCATATAATTTTGGTGCTAGCTTCTGACAATGCTCGACCTTGAGGGAAGTTTTCTTATATGGTTGTAGAATCAGAAACACCTGATCCCCTTCTGCAAATTGACGTTCAGAGCGACCTTGATCTTCTTGTTGTTTCATTCTATTCTGTGCCATGACCAAGTTCTCTTTAAGGGTACAAATGATATCATCTCGGACCGTAAGTGTTTGGTCAACTGCCTGGACCTTCAAGGTACCTGGTAAGTATGAGAGAACTGAAGGTGGATTCTGTCCATATACTGCTTCAAAAGGAGTCATGCGAGTGGCTGTATGGTATGTAGTGTTGTACCACCATTCAGCGAGGGGTAACCATTGAGCCCATTGGTGTTGTTTTTCAGAGGCAAAGCACCTCAGATATGTTTCCAAACACTTGTTGACAACTTCTGTTTGACCATCCATTTGGGGATGATAAGTTGAGCTGAGATGCAATTCTGTGCCTTGTAGCTTAAACAATTCCTGCCAAAAATTGCTTGTGAAAGTTGGGTCTTGATCGGAAACAATAGAGTGCAGCATGCCATGCGGCTTGAAGACCTGGTCCATGAAAATTTGAGCCACCATGGATTTAGTAAATGGGTGGGGAAGAGCACAAAAATGAGCATACTTGGAAAGGCGATCCACCACCACCATTATGACTGATTTATTCCCCGATTTGGGTAAGTCTGTAATAAAGTCCATAGAGATATCCTTCCAAATAGCAGGGGGAATCAGAAGAATTTGGAGGGTGCCTAGAGATTTGACTGTTTCTCCCTTGTTGTGTTGACACACCTCACATTCAGCGACAAACTTACGGATGTCTTGTTTCATACCATCCCAGAAAAAAGAACGTTTGACTCGGTCATATGTTTTGGTGAACCCTGAGTGCCCCACTGTGGGTGTAGCATGAAGCTCTGAAAGCATCGTGGTTTTGAGCTTGGATTGTTTACATAAATACAAGCGACCTTTGTATCGAAGCTCATCCTGGAGCCAGGAGTATCCTTGGGGAGTCGGAGCCTTGTTCTGCAGTTGCTGGATCAGATGCAAACTTTTGGGATCTTGAAGCCATTCCTCGAGCACAGCTTGGAGCCAATCGAGTACAATGAAGGAAAGAGAAAAAAGGGATCCTTTGTTTTCATATTTCTAGAACAGTGCATCCGCCATGACATTGTCTTTTCCCTTCTTGTAAATGATCTCATAATCATATCCAAAAATCTTAGTCACCCATTTTTGTTGTTCCTGGGAGGAAATGCGTTGTTCCAAAAAGTACTTGAGGCTTTGATGGTCTGTATTAATTCGGAATCATTTCCCCAAGAGATACGGATGCCATAACTCAACAACATGCAGAATTGCCAACATTTATTTTTTGTAAATGGGTTTTCCCAGATTCTTTTCAGACAGTTGCTTGCTAGTGAAGGCCAAAGGTTGACCCTCTTGCATAAGGACAACGTCGGTTCCTTTCCCTGAGGCATCACATTCCAACACAAAGGTCTTTGTGAAGTCAGGAAGGGCCAGAACCGGAGTGGTGCACATAGCCGTCTTCAAGGTTTGAAAAGCTTGAGCAGCTGGTGGAGTCCAAGTGAAAGAGTTCTTTTTGAGGAGAGTCGTGAGAGGTGTTGCAATCTTTCCATAGTTCGTAACGAACTTGCGATAATACCCTGTGAGGCCCAAAAATCCATGCAATCTTTTGAGAGTCTTTGGGTGTGGCCAGTGTTGCATAGCTTCAATCTTTTTCGAGTCCACCCTGACGCCATCCTTTCCCACTAGATGACCCAAGTATTCTACTTCTAAGGCACCAAAAGCACATTTGGACTGTTTCAAGAAAAGTTGGGGCTGAGAGAGTAGGCAGAGAACTTGATCTACATGAGTAAGATGGTTTGTCCAGGTTTTTCTATATATGAGGATATCATCAAAGAAAAATAAGACAAAATGACGAAGAAAAGGGCGGAAGACATGGTTCATGAGGCTCTGGAAGGTGGAGGGGGCGTTACACAAACCAAAGGGCATGACCAAAAACTCATAGTGGCCCTCATGAGTGCGAAAGGCTGTCTTGGGAATCTCATCCTCTTTCATACGTATCTGGTGATATCCCGAGCGAAGATCAAGTTTGGTAAAGAATTGGGCACCACTCAATTCATCCAGGAGGTCATCAATGACAAGAATGGGAAATTTGTCTTTGATGGTTAGTTTGTTGAGAGAACGGAAGTCAGAACACATTCTCGAAGAACCTTCTTTCTTCAGTACCATGACGACCGAAGAGGAGTAATGGCTTGTACTAGGACAGATGACTCCGACAAGAAGGAGTTCCTGGACCATTTTTTCAATTTCAGTTTTTTGTGCAAAGGGGTGGTGATATGAACATATATTGGGGGGAAGGCTTCCTAGGACAAAGGGAATGGAATGATCATGGACACCGCAGGAAGGAGGGAGGCCTTGGGGAGTGGAAAATACTGTTTGATGTTTATAAAGGAGGGCTTGGAGGTATTGGGGCACTGGTGGGGTTTCTGTGACTTGTATGGTGTGGAGTTGGGCAATGACACCCGAATGACCTTTTTTGAGCAGTTTTTCCATGCGATGAGAACTGATGAACTCAGGTGAACCAGTAGAGATGCCTTGAAATTTATATTTGTGGCCTCCTTGGTTGAATTGCATGGTTAAGTTATGAAAATCCATGAGAATGGGACCCAAATTCCTTAGCCATTCTGCACCCAACACAATGTCGCAATCGCCCATGTCAATAACAAACATATGGGATTTGAGGTGGTAGTCACCTATTTGGAGACGCACATTTTCACAATGCCTGCCACATTTCATAGAACCACCATTGACAATCATGATTTTGAAATTGTTGACAGCATGGATGTAGCAATGGGTTTCTTGGGCAATGCGGCGATGAATAAAATTGTGGGTGCTGCCACTATCAACCAGAATGATGACCTTTCGGTGCTTGATGTAACCGATTAACTTGAGGGTTTGGGGGGCAGAAAAGATGGTGAGAGCATTGAGGGAAATGATCGGTTCCACTTTGGGAGGGTCCGAGGGAGGGTGTATGTCAGAAATTTCTAGTGACTCGAGCACAGGGGGAGTGTCAACATCTTCTTCCTGAATATCCTCAAAGATGGCCATAAATAGCTTTTGTTCCTTACATTTGTGGCCTGGGAAATATTTTTCATCACAATTATAACAGAGGCTTTTGAGTTGGCGTTCAACCATTTCATCCCTGGTCAATATTTGGATTTTTAATGGGGCGGAGGGAGTAGTGGGGTTTACTGGTTTAGGGCGAGGAATAAAGGAAGGCTTACAATTTTGAGAGGAAACAATTTGTTGTGCTTCTTTATCTTTTTTGGTAGCTTCCACCCAAGTCATAGGTCTATCCATGAGGACATGGGCCCGAATCTCCTCCTTGAGGCCACTAATAAAACACTCTCGAAAGAAAGCATCAGTCATGCCCTCTGTTCGAAAAGCCAGATGCTCAAATGCAGCTATGAAGTCTTCTACTGTGTCTGATTGATTCAATTTTGTCAAATGGCCCAAATGGTTGGTGTCGGTGTCAAAGCGTTCATAAAGCTCAGCAACAAATTGGGTCCAAGCAATATACCTTTAACGAGAATTTTTTCGCCATTGCCACCATTGCCAGCGTTCTTGATCTAGATGGAGAACACCATACTGGAGTTTGGCCAAGTCATCTGTAATGTTGTAGAGAGAGAAATAATGCTCCATTTGGGTGACCCAACCAGTGGGGTCCAAGCCATCAAATTTGGTTACATCCACCCGCGAAAGGCATATGTCCCTTTGAAAGTGATGGGGTTGAAAGGAATGGGAATAAGTTTCACCTTCAGTCTTTTTATGTGCATCAGGAAAAGAGTCATCGGTAGGGATCTTGAGTTTGGTGCAGAGTGATGCAAAGACAGATTCAAGCTGGGTGGTTAGTTCATGTTTGACTTCCGCCATTGCGGACTGCATGGATACATTTATGGATGCATTTATGGAGGCATCAAGGGAGTCAATAGTAGCACTGAGTTGTTGTACTTCTTGTTGGGTCTTGAGTAAACCAGATTGCAAGGTGTTGAAATGAGACTCTAGTTCTTGGCTACGGGTATGGGAAATGAGGATGGGTGAACTAAAAAGGGAGCGGGCGGGATCATAAATTTTTGCAGAAAAATGATATGGATGAATGTGATAAGGGAGAAGAGATGAATCTAATGGAATAGGTCTCAAATAATGGTGAAAATATTTCCAGACATTTTTTTAATTTTATTTAATTTTATTTTTTTACAGTTGTGGGGTTATACTTTGGTCTGAAGAATGTTGCAGTGCTGAAATCCCCAAATTATGAACTAGAGAGTATTTACTTAGCAACCCGAACATAGATGCGCGTCAATAGATATCGCCGGTTTAATTTGTTTATGTTGTTGTTTTTGTTCCCCAAGGGTTAGGTATTCAAGGGTTCTACAGACAAGGGTTTTCCCTGTGCTATAGCTCTCTGATATACATGCAGGGTCCAACAGTAGTACTTGGCCCAATATCTCAGGGCACTAACTAAGGAATATAGATCGTACCCTTAGCCGTACTACCTGACTACCCAGGTACTAGAGAGTATCTTCCCGAGTGTTGTTCTCGGTGAAACTATAGCAGTCCGGCGGCCGATAGGTTTATCTAAAGAGGGCTTCAGAAAATATAGGTCGATCCGTACACCATGGATGATTTTAGGGGCTAAATTTCTCTCATGGGCTATTTTTCTATGGTTTTTCCAAAAATGAGATTCGCTATTTTAAAAATGATTAGCCCAAATTCTATGGGATAAAATTATTTTACCTTAAAAATCGCCAAAATTTAATAAAAACTATATAAAATCTTTAGAAATTTGAATATTTTTACAAAAATATCCCCAAACATTTATAGTAAGCATATGAAGGATTAGTAAGATTCGCCAAGGTTTCTAAATTTTAAAATAAATTCCCATCCTTAAAATCATCCCTACCGTACACAGGTGTTGTCTAATGCGCTACCACTCGAAGGGGTACCAACAGGGGTTACAAGGGTGGCCAACAGATGTGCGCTTAAGAACCACTTGTATTTCCTGCATGTATGAATCCCTCAACCATGGGTTTATGCGCGTAATGACAGATCTCTGTGGCTTAAAGACGCCGGAATACATCTCTACCCTGAAAAAAAAATACCCACAATTTCTGCCAAGGAAAGTGCTCTGATACCACTTGCAAGATACCAGTTATATAAAATATGTAGAACATAAATAAAATGCTAGAAATGACAGAATAACAGTAAAATATCCATCATAATTTTCACAATACACAGAAATGATATACAAAATAGCAATAGAAAAAGCACTTTGATTCAGAAAGCAATGTTCACAGGCCTCTTCGAGGGGGCAACCTCCAGTCGAGCAGCGCTCTGTTACAATAATATCCCAGCTAGGGTTCTCATACCCTCGCCCCTTATTTATACTAAATATTTCTATTAAGAGAAGCATCTAGAGGAAGATCCTTCTAGAAGTGGAAGCTTCTATTAGGTCTTCTTACATCCGCCTTATTCTATTTTATTGAAAGGCCTTATTAATATTGACCTTTATTACATC
>ML807205.1:101972-120676 GCA_009831015.1 Picea engelmannii
CTTTTGGCCTTACAAATGCACCTTCCACATTCCAAGGGTTGATGAATTCCATTTTCAAGCCCTTCCTTCAAAAATTTGTGTTAGTATTTTTTGATGATATACTAATATATAGAAAGTCTTGGGAGGATCATGTGCGACATGTTCACAAGGTGCTACAACTACTAAAGGAGCAACAACTATATGCCAAACCATCCAAATGTTTCTTTGGAGTAAAGGATGTAGAGTATTTTGGTCATTTTGTATCTCAGGAAAGTGTCAAGGTAGACCCTAACGAGATTAAGGCCATGATGGACTAGCCGATTCCCAAAACATTAAAGAATCTTAGAGGATTTTTGGGTTTGACAGGTTACTACCTTAAGTTTGTTTGGAACTATAGAAGAATAGCAACACCTTTAACAACACTAACTAAGAAGGATGCATTTTCATGGACTCCAGAGGCAGCTAAAGATTTTGAACAACTTAAAGAGGTGATGTGTAAAGCTCCTGTCTTGACCACTCCAGACTTCACAAAAACCTTTATTGTGGAATGTGATGCCTCGAGAAATCGAATTCATGTTGTCCTAATGCAAGAAGAAAGGCCCCTAGATTCTGAAAGTCAACCACTCAAAGGAAAGGACTTACACAAACCCATTTATGAGAAAGAAATGATAACAATATTACATGCATTGAAGAAATGGCGTCCTTACCTAATAGGTAGGCACTTCAAGGTCAAAATAGATCATGATAGTGTTAAATACTTCTTGGAACAAAGGATATCTTCATAAGAACAACAAAAATGGGTAACCAAGATATTGGGTTATGATTTTGAAATCGTTTATAAAAAGTGGAAGCAAAATGTTGTGGCAGATGCACTCTCAAGAAAGGATGAAGATGTCGAGGCCTTTCTCTATGCTATCTCGATCATCCAACCTGATTGGATAATAGAAGCAAGGGATGAATGGAAGAATAACGAAAAAGTGTGGACTCTCATTCAAAAGTTGTAGCAGGATTCTAGTGCATCAGATACATTTACATGGAAAAATGATTTACTATGGTACAAAGATCGTTTATATTTATGTAATAACTCCCAACTAAAACAAAGGGTACTATTGGAATTGCACACCTCTCCAGTAGGAGGGCACTCGGGATTTTCGAAAACCTACCATAGAGTCAAGAAGGATTTTTGTTGGGATGGCCTTAAAACTGATGTTCAAAGGTTTGTTGAAAAATGTTTGGTTTGCCAACAAAATAAGGTGGAAACAATTAAGACCCAAAGTCTTTTACAATCATTATCCATCCCAAGTCAGCGTTGGGAGGAGGTTTCCATGGATTTCATCACAAGGTTACCATATTCTGAAGGAAAGAGTGTCATCATGGTGATTGTTGATAGACTGACCAAGTACGCACACTTTTGTGCACTCTCTCATCCCTTCAAAGCTAGTACATTTTCCACCGAATTCATGGAGACGGTTCAAAAGCTACATGGCAGCCCAAAGATTATTGTAAGTGACAGAGATCCCATCTTCACTGGACATTTTTGGATAGAATTATTTTCTTGTTTGGGTAATCAATTGGCTCATAGCTCATCCTATCATCCTCAATCTGATGGACAAACTGAGATAGTGAACAAATGTTTGGAAGGATACCTTAGTTACTTTGTCTCTGATAAACAAACACAATGGTTCAAATGGTTACCCTTGGCAGAATGGTGGTATAACACTTCCTTTCATAGTGCAACAAAAATGACACCATTTATGGCACTTTATGGATACCACCCTCCTTCCATCACTTCTTCTTTAAAATAAAAATCTAAGGTTCAAGCAATGGAAGATCACATCGAGAATCAACAACAAGTTCTCCAAATCTTAAAGGACAACCTGACCATGGCACAAAATCGCATGAAACAACAAGAAGATCAACATCATAGTGAAAGAAGTTTTAAAGTAGGGGATTGGGTATTTTTAAGACTACAACCATACAAACAGATGTCCCTCAAGCAAGCCAAGAAGGATAATAAATTATCACCAAAGTAGTATAGACCTTATAAGGTGTTGCAAAATATTGGTACTATGGCATACAAATTGGAGCTGCCTGCATCTTCACGAGTACACACAATTTTCCATGTTTCATGCTTAAAGAAGGTTATAGGCGAAAAGATCCTAGTTCAAACTATATTTCCAGAACTTGATGAAGAAGGAAAAATCATATTGGAGCCTGAAGCCATCATTGACACAAGAATATGCCAGCTAAGGAATAGATCCATTTCAAAGTATCTCATTAAATGGAGGAAACTACCGGATAAAGATTCCACTTGGGAAGATGAGTCTTTTATACAGAAGCATCTAGGGTTACTCAAGCATTGCAGACAACACTTGTCTCAAGGGGAGGGGCATGTTAAGCCCTAATATTGGTTCACTACCCCTTAATTGGGGCATATTATATTAGTGATGTCATTTTATTTATGTCGGCTTTAGTCCATTAGTTGTAATTATACCTCCTAGTCTCCTATATATACCAAGGAGACATTTTCATTTTGAATCATCTTGTACTTGAACATTTAAGTGGGGTAAAAGGAGGTTGCCCCCTCGAAGAGGCTTATTATCTGAAATTATCTCTTTTTCAAGGCGTTGAGTACTTTTTCTGAGTATTTTCTATGCTATATTGATATTTGGTTCTTAACAATTTCTCTACAAATGTAACCAGACCTTGTCTCCAATGTAAAAGTGGTGAGGTACCCTATGTTGATCATGGCACTGCTTGTACTTAGCGTTGGATTTTTTCAAAATTTCAGGGACCCATTGTAAGATGTGATAAAGTTTCTCCATGAATATGGTGGATTTTTCATTCTCAGACTGAAAATGGGAAGAGTTTGTTTTTGTGGTTGCAAGAGGTATTGCAACATGAATAGGAACCAAGGGTTGGAATCCCAGCCCCACCTGAAATGGGCTATGGCCGGTGGAGCTATGGAGAGCCCTGTTGTAGCTGTGTTGAACATAGGGAGGATTCTCATCCCATGTACATGAATTCATAGAGTTATACGTGCACAATCATATGATTGATGACCTCTATATTGCCATCGGTTTGAGGGTGGAAGACAATGAATTTAGTGAGATTTTTGTCCAACAATGACCATAGATGCGACCAAAATGTGATGAAGAACCTATTGTCCCAATCAGATAAGATGGTTTGTGCTATCCCAAAATGGAACCACACTCATTCGAAGAAGATATTGGCAATATCTATAGTTGTGATGCTCTTCTTGCAGGCTGTGAGAATGGCCATCTTTGAAAACCGATCAACCACCACAAATACACAATCATTTCCTTGCTTGGTGGACATAAGGCCAGATATGTAATCCATCAACATTGATTCCCAATGCCTCTCGGGAGTAGGAAGAGGGGTGTATAAGCCTTTCTTCTTTATGGATGGCTTGGAAATGTCACAGGAAGTGAAATATCTGAAATACTTGTTGACGTCCTGTCAAATTTTTGGCCAATAAAAATGTTTATGTAGAATGACCACAATTTTCTCCACACCAAAATGTCCTTCCATATGACTATAGTGGGCTTCCAAAATCATCTTTGCATGTTATATTGTAGGAACACAAAGATGGCCCAGATGGCATAACAATCCATTTTGAATGTGAAAATCGGTGACATTTGCACCTGTATCCAAGAGCTGATAGGTGGTGGCGAAGTCTATATCTTGCTGATAAAGTTGGGGCCACTTAGATGCCTCATGTCCACAAGAATGGAGAATAGTGGTGAGTGCAACCACGAGAGGTCGAATGAGGAAGTCTATGACACGATTTGTGCTCCCTATCTTATACTTGATGTTAATATGGAAATACTGCAGGTAGGTGGACCACTTCTGATGGTGGTTATCCCGCAACCTCCCATGTGTCTGTATGAAATGCATACGATTTTGATAAGTGTGGATGATGATCTCCTTTCCCAAAAGGTAATGTTTCCTTTGAAGACAAGGTTGTACAATGTAATACATTTTCTTGTCATGTGTGGGGTATTTTTGGACAGTATATAAAAGTGTCTCACTATGGTATTCCACTGGATGATCATGTTGAGGAGAATTGCGCCTGCACCATAGTTAGATGCATCAGTCTCAATATCAAATGGTTGTTGTAGATTGGGAAAATAGAGTAGTGTATCTAAGCACAAACGATGCTTTAGATCATCAAATGCTTGTTTTTTTTCCATCCCCCACACAAACTTTACCCTTCCACTTCCCTTGGTCACTTGGCTGAGGGACCATGAAATATGGGAGAATCCCAACACAAACTGTCCATAGAAGTTGGCCAGTCCCAAGAAGATCTGAAGCTCAATTAGTGTGGTCGGGGCTTTCCAGTCACGTATGAATTGGATCTTAGTTGGATCAACATGTACCCCATGCTCATCAACAATGTATCCCAAGTACTAGACTCTGTTCATGTGAAAGGAGCATTTTTACAAGTTGGCATATAGTTTGTGTTGCCATAGAGTGCTCAAAACCTACTAAATATGCAGCATGTGCTCCTCCCAAGTTTTGATAAAGATGAGGATATCATCCAAATATACCACCACAAAATAGTTGGTGAAGGGTCTCAATACATCATCCATCAAACTCATGAAAGTGGTTGGTGCATTTTTTAAGCCAAAGGGCATGACTAGCCATTCAAAGAGACCTTCTTTAGATTTGAAAGTTTTCCTCCATACATCAGTTGGTTCGATGGGAACCTGGTGGTAGCCATAAATTAGGTCAATATTACTAAATAAGTTTTCCCCCTTGAGTTGTTCAAGAAGGTCATCAATTCTGGGAATTGGGTACCGATTCCTCAATATGATTTTTTTTAATGCTATGTAATCAATGCAGAGTCGCCAAGTCCCATCCTTCTTCTGTACCAATACAATCAGGCTTCCACAAGGGGAGGAGATAGGTTTGATGTACCCCTTTTGAAGAATCTTTTGGATTTGATGCTTGATTTCATCATTTTCCATCAGTGAGCGACAATAAATTGGTCGATTAGGTAGAATTGCAACATGGGTTATATCAATTGGATGCTTGAATTGTCAGTGCGTCGGTATCCCAGTGGGTGAGGAGAATATGTCTCTGTACTCTTCCATGATTATGTCCACTTGCTTCTAATACAAAGAGAGGCTTTGTGTGGAGGCCACAGATGTGGCGGTAAACTTTTTCTTACTGTGATCACAGATCACAAAGAAGACGAACTTCCCAATCTATGAGGTGGCCTTACTACATTGCTTAGTAGAGATTAAAGAAATAACAATAGGAGATGCTACATCTGGTATCCTGTACAATTTTCTACCTAAAGTAATAATAACACTGCAGGGTCTAGACTCATACACAATATGACACTTCCAAAAATATGGTTTTCCTAAAATAACATCACAAACTTCAAGGGGAGAAATATCACACAATACCTCATCTTTGAAAGGATTGATGTTGTAGGGTAGACAACATTATTGGTTGACACAAAGATCTCCTCCTTGGTGAAGCCAACCGATGGTGTAGGGTTGCGGCTATGGCGTCGTCGACAGATCGAGTTGGTTGATGACCTCTTCTTAGATCAGGTCCTTTTGACTTCCGCTATCGACAATTAAATGAAGTGGAGCTCCCTCTACCCACATATGTGAGTGAAAGAGGTGTTCCCCTTCCTATGGTTCTTTTGGTTCACTTGGTTGGAATTTGGTGGTAGCGATAGTGGCACTGGATTCAACATCGATAATCCACTTCTCTCCTTTTGGATTTGATTTAGAGTCAGAATCGACCTCCGACTCAGAAGCCTTCATCTCAACCATGAGTGATTGCTTGGAGCGACATTATTTGGTTTTGTGTGAAGGGATTTTATGGTATTCACACCATTTTCCCACGTCCTTCCTCATCTTCTCATTAGCCATCTTATATTGTAGCTTGGACTGGTTTTCCGGGGAGTGTCCATATTTTATCTATCCCTTGTTGTGTGGGTTGGGACCACCTTTTCCCTGCTTTGATTGTGAGGCGTTTGTAGATCCAAACTCTCGCCTCTTCTACTTAAATTTTTTCTCGATCTTGACAACATATCTATAAGTCGTATCCAATGAGGCGACATCCAGAAACAACATTTTTGTTTGAATGTATTTATGAAAAAAACCGCGGTATTTGAGAACCACATGTCACTCAGAGTCTTTGATACCCAATTTGGTGCACAGGGTATGGAAAATATTGGTGAGATATGGTATTGTCTAGTCCTTTTCTTGACGCAGGGTGGTCCATCTGGTGTACTACTCCTCATAGCTTCCAATAGGGTAGTATTGTTCTTTAATGGCATCCCGAAAGGAATCCCATGTAGAGGCAAACACAAATATTGCAGATTCCTCTATGGCCCTTTGCTCATAATAAGTATCCCACCATTCATTAACATGGGGGATGACCTTGAGGAGTGAAAATGTAATTTTTTTTCTATCAAAAAAATTGTGGACCAAAAAATACCCTTCGAGCAAATTCAACCATTTATCTACAACATTCGCATCTATCCGTCCTTCAAATAATGGAATATAAAAATTTATCTACACCTTGAAGGGGGTTGCGTGGCTGCTTGATGAAGATGCTTCTTCTATGGGTAACCTCTGAAGGATCTGCTCAAAGTTTTCCATCATTTCATTCCTTTGTCGTGTAAGGGATTCCTCGAGCAAAATTTTAAAAGGATCTCATTCTCCATCATCTTTATTTTCATCCCCCCATGGGTTTTTGTTGAGCTCGACATGACCGATATTGCAAAGGCTCGATTGGTTCGAGTCCCATCTCCTTATACCTAGATCTTGTCAGGGACATGCACGAATAAAAATAAATGAAGAGAAAACCTCTCTAATACCACTAAGATGGATTTAGGAGTAGAACAAATTGGTTAACACATTGAATACAATAAACATAGATATATGGATAACAACAAATATACCCAATGAACAATATCTTCTATTGAATAAATGAAATAGGTTAAAACTGTAAAATTGCAGAACTGAAACAACTTGCTCAAATAGTGGTAGCTATCTTTCAGAAAAGATGTGGTTGCTATGTGCATCTATCTGAGCATAATGATTACAATGAGGCTCCAGATGCCTTTTGAATATTACTCATGAATTCCAAAACCCTAGACATCCAAAAACCTAACCCTAGGAGGTGAAACACCAAAATTCATGTGGGCCCCTATGGGTAAGTTGGTACCTCAACTTCTTGGGGTTGTAAATTTTCCATACGACCTATGTTTTAGGCGCTTGATAGCCCATTGAAACATCTTTTCAAGAAATACACATTACACTGCCAAACTCTGACTCTGTCTACATTTTGACTGTGGAAAGAAACAAAAACAATGTTTAAGGCCCCAAAACAACCCTGGAAGTATAGAAAGATGTGTTGACATGAAAACATCCAAAATAAGCTAGTTGGATTAGGTGGGAGGCCACCAGTATCCTCCTAGAAGATGTGTAGGGATTCAAGCAACCCCAGAACTATAGTACCCACAATTACAAAGAAGTACATAAAAACATGTTGAGCTAAAAATCGTCAAGAAGAGCCAGTTGGAATAGGTGGGTGGCCATCAATATCCACTTGGATCAGCTTGGTAGAGTTTTCTTACAAAAATTGGTACCAAGCATCTCTAAAGATGATCCCATTTGAGGCACTGTATGGAAGAAAGTGAAACACACCAGTAAGCTTGGACAACCCAAAAGATAGAGTAGTGGTTGGGCCAGAGTTGTTCAGGGAAATGGATGAGCAGATGATAAAAATAAAATGTAATTTAAAGGCTTCTCAAGACAAGTACAAAAGCTATGCTAATAAGGGAAAAATTCACAAGGAATTCAGCGTGGGTGATCATGTATTCTTCAAAGTGAAGGCCAATAGAAGTTCCTTGAAGTTTGGAAATTGTTCAAAGTTGGGGGCTCATTATTGTGGGTCATTTGAAATACTAGACAAGATTGGGCTTGTAGCTTATATGCTTGCCTTACCTGCATCAATGTCAATTCATAATGTATTCCATGTATCATTGCTCAAAAATTGTGTACATGATGTTAATTATGTTATTGATTGGAATGTGATTCAGGTGGAGCAAGAATTTGCTTTTCAAGTGCATCCGGTGTGCATACTGGACCGAAAGATCAAGGAGATCTAGAATCAAGACATAGATCTAGTAAAGGTCTAATGGATTTGGTACAGTCCCGAGGATGCAAATTGGGAGCACGAAGATGCTATGTGGTAAGAATACACACATATTTTTGAAGGCTTTTGAAAATTTTGATGATAAATGTATATATGTATTGCATTGAGTACAATGCAAAAATAAGGGGAGGGGCTTGTAATACCCCAAGACTGATCCCCAATTGAATTGTCAATATGTTATATAGGATGGTGACCCAAGTGATTATAAGATAGGAGTATTACATGATGAATAGTTTATATAGCATAGATGCTAAAGGATAGTGAGCCTAATTTTGTATATGTAAACAATCATATCATTAATGTAATGCATCACTGTGTGTAGACCAACCATGATAAAAGTGTATGGGGGACTAAACTCCACTAGGAAGGGAAAGGGGGGGGGGGTGAGAGCTTAAAAAGGGGCTAAGATAGAGGGATTGTCTTCAAAGGAATATTATATTATTATTCCAAATGACTAAGGAAAGGATAAATTTCATATTATCCTAAGTTCTTATGGGAAGTGGAATGATCTAAAAGTGGAGAGGAATGAATTCCTAGAGGGCCATGTGTCAATTAGGGCACATGAAAATATATGTGGGGAAATTAGTTAATTTTCCCATATTTCCAAATTCACCATCACACTCACTGAGCCAGTCACGCAACAACCATTTCCCGTGAGAGTCTACATCTGCATTGTTCATGCACTTCTAGAATCTACATGCACTTTGAGCTACCTCGTACTATTCCCGTTACCAATATTAACCTGTAATCATCTTGGGAGAGGTAACACACCTTTAACTTGTTGTTATGGGAAACGCCTAAACCAAACCCAAATGATTTGTTGCTGCCATCACTTCTTCCATACCCGTGTTTTGTTGATTCCTTTACCTGAGCCTGTAGTTGGTTGACTAGAGAGCTATATTGAAGAATCAGATTGTCAGGCCCGTGGTACTAAAGAATAAGGTTGTTAGGCCTATGAGAAACTCTCTCCAGGTGAGAGAGTTTGCTAGGAAAGTGATTTCCTAAGGGAGCCCATGTCAAGCCCTAAATAGTGGCTCATTACCCCTTAATTGGGGCTTATTAAATTAGTAAATTTAATTTATTTATTTTGGCTTGAGTCCATTAGTTTTAATTGTACCTCCTAGTCTCTTATATATACCAAGGAGACATTTTCAATTGGAATCATCCTGTACTTGAAAATTTATGTGGTGTATAAGGAGGTTTCCCCCTCAAAGAGGCTTATTATATGAAATTATCTATTTTTTAAGGTGTTGAGTACCTATTTTGAGGTTTTTCTATGTTATATTGATAATTGGTTCTTAACATATGGTATCAGAGGTCAAGGTCTTGGGGTTTTGCTGCTACATCTGAAACACCTTGGAATTTTCGCTATAATTTGTTTTTTACAATGTTTCAGAAGGAACAACTTGGAGGATGTTTAGTAGATAGATCAAGGTACGTTGGTTTAAAATTTAAGCTCTTGAGGCATTATACTTTCAGAGATACATATTGTGTAAGATAAGGTTCTGGAATCATCCTGAATTAAGTCATTGCATAATTTTTCCTATAAACATTTTTTTGTAATGTTTCAGACCCTGAAATCTGGAATCTATTCACAAAAATTAGTAAGGTATATGTGGTAAAACATTCAGCTTCTGGGTCATGTTTCATTTGTATATACACCCTGTGGAAGATAGGGTATCTGACTAGTCCTATTGACTAGTCTCAAGTAGGGGTTCCGGGTAAAAAAATCATAACTTCTTCCTAGAGTATC
Organism: Picea engelmannii; assembly: GCA_009831015.1. Taxonomy (NCBI): domain Eukaryota; kingdom Viridiplantae; phylum Streptophyta; class Pinopsida; order Pinales; family Pinaceae; genus Picea; species Picea engelmannii. The sequence continues at coordinate 111,913 of ML807205.1, forward strand.
CAAATTGAGTGAGATTTGTTGCATTGAATAGTGGAGTGTCAAAAGTAATTATGATATGAGGTTCATAATTTTATATCAATTATGTTGTGTGGGGTACGTTATAGAAGTGAGATCTACTGGAAAATCCAAAAATCAACAAGTGGTGGGGAAGTTACTGTAAATTCCACTTGGCACATCCAATTTTGATCAGACCCATGGAATGGTAGAGAATAAATATCATAGAACTACCAAAAAAAAAAAAAAAAAAATCATACGAAGAAGGGCCGAAAATTTGGAGATACAACAGAAGAAAGATTATCTAGCAGAACCACCTCAAAATCAAGGTTCAAAAGTCATACTTGGCCAACATGCCACCCAAAAAGGGAACTTCTACACCAAATAAGCCTCCAGATAGTCCTACTTGGACTCTTGATGAAGGTGAAGAATTACGTAGGGACATAAATGAATTACAATAGAAGATAGTGACAAAAGATGAACTACAAGGGATGATGGATTCAATTGAAGCTAAATTGGAGGCAATAATGGATACTAATATGGATGGTTTAAAAGGTGAGATCATGGAAGGATTGAAAAATTTCCTAATAGAGAGGACACCTGAAAGTGAAAATGTATCCCATGAAATTCATGATGAGGACACAATGAAGATGAATCAGGAATGGAGAAACTCCAACTTTGGGTTGAAGACCAACCATGTTGCTAAGATCGATATGAGGAAGTTTGATGGCAAGGACCCAATCACATGGATACTTTAGATGGAGCAATCCTTTGATCTACATAATGTGCCACATACACAAAAGGTATGAATGCTTCTTTATATTTAGAACCCAATCAATTTGTATGGTATTGATGGCTTTGTTCTCACAAATCACTCGTCACTTGGACAATTTTCACGGAAGAAATAATAGCACACTATGAGGATAAAAGGAGGAATACCTTATTTATCCAATTGATAAGTATCAAGCAAAAGGGTTCGGTTACAGAGAACATTGAGAACTTCCAAAGATTGAATATAAAGGTAACATATATTCTAGATGAGCACTTGATTGATTTATTCATAGGAACTTTAAAGGATAACATTCAACATGAGGTTCACCTTTGGGAACCCAAATCATTGTTGAATGCATTTAGGGTGGAAATAAATGTTGAAAGTAAAATTATGGCTATGGCTACTAGAAGGACCAATCCTAACATCTATAGAGAGAATAATGCTCCTTCTTCTAAAACACCTAATCTCAAATACCCATCTCCTTAGTTGTGTGATATAACACTCACAAGATCCTATGGCTAATGCAAAAATACCTAAAGCAAAAATAGCATCAAATATATAATTAAAAATGTGGTATAATGTTCATGATATCCTCACATAACCATTGTGGGAACACACAATGTCCCATTATCTATGAGGTGGATATAGTGAGATTCAGACATAACCACGATGGAATCCATGGAGTGTCTCACTATTCCTAGAACAATTTTTACGTTTTGTTCATGGAATTGTGATTTTTGTATGATGATGGATTATATAGTTGATCAACGAATCAAAACATTGGGTAGTGTACATTTTCCATTATGCCTAGAATCAAAGGGACTAGGTGGAGGGACAAAGTAATTAGTGTTGAAGAATCAAGGGTTGGATATGATAAGTCTAAAATGAGGAAGGATAATGGATTAGTGAAAAGAGAGGGAGGGATAAATAAAATGGTACGGGATAAAGAAGAAAATAGAAGAGAAACAATGAAGAAAAGAAGAGGGTAAGAAGAGGAAGGGTAAGAAATAGGCCAATAGGATTGAGAGAGGAATAAAGAGTGTGGAAGAAAAAAATGGAAGAAAAGGAAACATGCAATATGAAGGTGTGAAAATGGGTGGACTAAAATGAGAGTAAAATTAAACTAAGAATTCAATCAATCTTGTCAATTGGGTTTAGCTTGAGTGGTTTGTGTTGAGGGGTGTCCCCCCCCCCCCACCCAGGTTCAATTCTTGCAAGTGACATGTTGATCTCTTAAATGAGAAAGCTATCTAAAAATCCTAATACTTCTACAAAATATGGTTTACCCTGGGTACCATCCTCAAAATGAGGGGAAGTGCCCAGTGGGTTTCCTCAGGATCTATTCCAAAGTAAAAAAATAAATAAAAAATCAATCAACCAAAAATGTTTTATATTACTGATGGAAATAATGAATATTCACCACATACCCTTTAATTGATCTAGACATGGGATGGAATATTTATACATCCACTTCTTTAGTGGAATCCTCATTGACCAATGCTTCCTTCCTCTCACCAAATTTCCTGCAAATGATATTAGTACTGTGGGTGACTCTTACTTCACCACAAAAGAAACATTCTAATTTAAACTCATGTAGCTATAGGAATGAAAAACACTCTGTATGAAACCATACAAAGAGGATAATTGGCTTCTTTTTCCTCATCCTCTTACCATGTGTTATATAAAACTAGCACAAGAAACACTATTGTGCGCTTGACACCTCCCTGGAAATGACACCAAAAATTATAATGTTTCTATATATCTTCTATTTAACTAGGAACACTTGTGCATGTTATCTTATCAGCCAGGGTTCCAATGTACTTGTGAGATGCCATGCACGGTATGTGTGAGCTGCAAATTCTTATCTTACACTAGTTTCTTAATACGCTTCTACATGAAGGAAATTACATTGCTATATAGGAAATGAAATGACACTGCTGGAAATCAAACACGCCACACTTGCGAAAAAACAAATGAACCAAACTTGCAAACAGGTAAACACACTTAAGTTACCATGAATGATTGTGATAGTTCAAGTATTCATTGTCTCTATGAGGTAATGTGTACACACAGTCTTTTAAATAACATTCATGGATAGCGATGTTTTTGCCTATTGGGTAGCTCATTGTATCTATCTACCGCTTGTCGATTTGTAGTAGCAGGGAGGACGTTACATAATGCATAATTGTTACAATGCTTTGTTTGACCATTTTTATTATCATCTATCATCATGCATAGATCTACACTTCTCATTTGATCATGAATTAACAAGTAAATGTAAAAGAGAACATCTAAATGATTTTAAACTATAGTAGTTAAAAAGAACATGTATCCTACGGAAATAATCTACAAATACACATCTTGTAAATGAAATGGAACAACATCAAAGTGAAACTAGATGATAAAATAAATAAAATGTATATACATAAAACACAACTATATATAGATCCACAACTCATGTTCTCTAAAGTGGGACCCTCTAGAGAGCAAGGAGCTAGGATATATTATAAAAACACTAGCATATGCAAATCATAACTCTCACATTCAATAGATGACCATCAAATATTGGAGAGGTTGGACACTCTTTTATTTTATTACGAAAATAAAAATCTTTACATCATGTCTCTGAACAACATCCCCATGTCTAGATCGCCCCCTTGGGGCCAAATATATTACATATATATAGTTGGGTCGAATCCCGTGTTTAGAAAACTAATGACAAAGAAAACTGTTTTTCTGAAGCTGGCAAACTCGTGTTTTATGCTAGGTATGGTTGTTGGAGGAGGGAGCTCGATCCACCATAAATATGAAAGCGTGGGTATGAGATAAACCAAGGATAACAACAATAGTAACTTCAGATGCACCTATAATTCTCAAGAAACAAATGAGGGATAATATCATCACTCCAACATGCTCCAAACAAATCCCACAATCTATGATAGTGGGTTACATGTGGGTAAAAAAAATCCAACAACTCTTTAGGAATAGAATATCAAAGTAAATTCCCAAAATATCCATTTGAGTCTTGATTCTCACATGTGGTCAAATTCCCAGCACAAAGATACGTCATAATCAATTTCATCAATGCATGGATATTTATTAATGACCTATGGAAGAATCATGCACTTCATATCATATCATAGGTTAAGTACATAATTTTGAAATCAAGAGAAATTAATCAAACACTTTAATCAAATGCATAGAAAAATACCTAAGACAAAGTTTATTAATCATAAGAGTCAATTCATCATAAGATAGCTTAATAATTAACAAGTGGATGTGAAAATAGGACAAGGATGATATTAAAGGAAGGTTAAATCGGGTTTAAATGATGCCGCATAAGCACCCTAGTAGTAAGATCCCTCCTTTTATCTATGTATGTTCGGTTGATGGTGTTCGTTAAGAGAAGGTTTTCTCCTTAAACCTTCTAAATGCGTGTTTTGCATGCCTAGATTAAGATCACCTCATTAGAGACTGTCCTCTTTATAAGTCATGCTTGATTGAAGGAGTCGGGGAGGATAATAGTTTAACCCCTCCTTCCAATGCTTTAGGAACTAGTGACACCTTTGTTGCCTCTAATTCAACTCTTGGGAGACACAAAGATGAGAACAGATTTATTTTTGAAATCTAAAGAAACAAAATACACTTTACAATTTAGATCTCTAAAATGTATTATATTATTTGTATATTATTTATAAAACTTTTAAATAAAATAAATAAAAAATTAAGATCCATCATTTAAATCATAAAATAAAAAATCCCACCCACTAAAATATACTCGATAAATATAAACTTCAAATATTTTTTTTTATGCAATTAAATGTTAATTTGCATAGAATTTTTTAACTATACAAATATAATACTAAATGGTGGTATAAAATAACAATTTTCTTAGGTATATATAAATGTATAGTATTTAACTTGAAATCAATAATGATTACATTGAAGGAACGAAGGGAGATGTACAACCATGTGTGAAAAATATGTCTAATGTCATGCACGATATACTAATATGATAAATGATATAAAGCAGATTTAATATAATATTAAAAACATTAATATGAGGTCAATCCTAAAATGATACTTATTATATTGATTTCAAGCATTATGCTTTGGAGTCTTACAAAACAAACCAGTGAAGATGGAGGGATTTCAAACAATGAAAATGGAAATGGCAGTCTATGTGGAATTATTGGCTTCAAATCGTTGGCTTCAGAGCCAATTCACCCATGCAGAGCTTTAAAATTTAAAATAATAATATGCATCCATGAAGAAGAAGGGTGAATTAATTGTTGGGGATTTGAGGTCTAGAATGACTAAATTGAAATATTTTTGAGGATTTATTCATTGAGGAGGAGGTAGGAGTTGTTGTGGGGGAATACCATTCTAATGCAAACGAAATTGTGGATTTCGAAGGTTTTCTACAGATTTATCTTAATTTGCAGACACAGGTAGATACAAAATTAAGTGGTTCCAAGAACAAATTTGTTTTTCTAAATACTGCCACAACCACCTTGCTTCATACAATTGGTGAATATGAGAAGGTGACATTTTTTGCTCATATCAATAGCTATCTTAGAGATGATCTAGTGGTGAAAACATACCTTCCAATTGATCCTATGACAAATGATCTCTTTGATATAGTGAAAGATGGCATTCTTCTATGAAAATTGATCAATGTGGTTGTACCTAGAACCATCGATGATCAAATAATAAATACAAAACCAAAGCTTAATCCATGAGAACTATATGAAAATCAAATTCCATTGGAAGAATAATAGTAAATATTGGAATACGGGACTTAGTTGAAGGGAGGCCTCATATTGTCCTTGCAGAGTTCAGAATCAAAATCAAGTTTCAGTCTTGGAAAAAAATAAATCAACCCACATATGTTATATTTTATTGAGTAGAGATTCAACATAAAATGGGACTTACAACATTATTCCCATGTCTTATCATATGTCGATAAATCAAATTTCTTTTTCTCACCTTTCCACCAAGACAATCATTACATGGACGTGGATATCTATCCATATCATTCTCATCGGCTATTCTCTCATCATATGCATGGTATTCATCCATTGTCAACCTTGGACTAAGTTGTTATTAATAACACCAACATTGACAAGGAACTAAGCTAGTCTATGAGTTTGCATTTTCTAGTTGTGAAGAGAGGTTGGGAAAAGAAAGCATTGCTCAGAGAAGCTAACAGGAAATGAGAAAGGTGTCGTATAAGGAGGATTTTATCATCCTTGGCATATCAAAATCCTCTGCAGTTTGGAAGTCTTGTGGAGAATTTCTTTGTTACTACAACTTCCCACTCTTAGTTTTGGACAATTTATTGCAGATTAATGATTTTGGGGGCACTTGAAGGAGATTGAAATAATTTTTTTCTAAAACTATCAGAGTTTCATTTTTATGATATTGAAGAATGATAGAAAGTGACCACACTTGTGATTCTAGTTTAGATATACTATCTTCAACACAAAAACATAGGCATCAGATATATCAATCACCATGGTTTTCCAACCAACACAGACAAGGTATTCCAACCAACACAGACATAGACTATGGTGCCTCTAGTTATTATTCCTCCTAGTGTATCCATGACAAAGAGGACCCTATGTGTAATAAAAAACCCCTTCATGAGTATGGGCATAGCTAGATAGATATGTCCTTGTTTCAACAAGTAGTAATGATCATGTAGAAGTAGAAATACATGGGAGGATATATCTTGGACTGGAAGCATGAACCCTATTCTACATGAGGTCTCTGTTGACTTACCAATTATAATGGAAGAAAAACAAGAGGAGGATTAGTTAGAGGAAAATTATCACCTACTAGAAGAATGAAACTCTTATCTATATAATATTTAAATAATAACTTGGTGATTGAAAACAATAGACCCCTTCATTTTGAATTTTGTTTTTAAAAAACTAAGCATATGGCTCTTGATGAATCATCTTGTGCAATAACTGATAATGTACCACTTGTTTTCATGAACACTTAGAGATTGGATTTATGTAATAACAAGAGTATGTTTATTGGATGTACTGTCATGGAACATATTACAATACATGAGAAAAAAGTGATTCATATGCTAAGGAAATTTTTTAGTACCCAAACTATGAATTGTTTTATACATTGTGCCCTGATTTATTTGCTCACATTGACTCATAGAAAGTTAATTATGACTTTGATGTATTTGAAAATATTGGTTTAGTAGCATATGAAATCTATATAGGAAATGTTTAGTGGCATATCCAACCGAGAGATTAGGAGTTTGAATAGGAGTTGAAGGAGCTAAAGGATTAGTCCTCATCCAACCCATGATCAATTAGGAGTTTGAGGAGATGAATTAGTCAATATACCAGCCAGATCCAGTGTTCAGGGAGGGGATAGAGACATTTTGGTAGTGGCTTGACAGAGCCTTTCACCATTAACTAAAATCATTCCATTCACCTTTCAACATAATCATTTCACCTTTATAATTTCAACTTAATCCATTTTCCTTTAGCCTTTATCCCCTCACCTCTGAAAAAACAACACTTTGTCTCACCTAAGAACTCGAAATATGAACCACCAGACTTACCCTCACAAGCACCAAATCACCCACCTGACAAAAAAAGGCTGGTAAATTTCTAACGAGGTGCAGAGTGATGTTAGTTTTCAATTGACATATGTGGAAGATTATCTTGATTTACAAAACTAGGAAAAAAATTCCATTTAAATTATGTCAACAATATTTTCTCTATGAGGTTTATTAAAAATCTTATTGAAATGAATTTTTTTCACCTCAACCATCTCAGAAAACCTATTATATTTCCCTCCCACCTCATTCTTAACACTCCAAATGGTATTTTCTATTTTCATCATCTTTTCATAGTTGTGAAAAAATCAGGTGTTTTCATCTCCCCATGCTACCCAAGTTGCTCTAGTTTTTCGCCTCCATTTTGATTCTTCTTAGACAAGAAACTATTTTTGTCATGGCTCCAAAAGATTTAAGTTACTTATCTTTTCTTCATTGAAAATCACATTCATGTTAGGTTTGAAAATGTTACAAATTTATTCTTCCAGTATCCATGTCTACTCTTATGGATCCTTGGGTTTGGATTTGGCCCACTCAACAAATTTTATTTTTAGAATCTTAAAATTGTCACTAAATTAAAATGTAATAGATTCCTCCAACCGATCATCCATATGTTTCCATTCAATATCACACAAATCCCTAATATCAATATCCTTAGACCATTGAGAGTTGAATTTAGAAGGGCTTGGGGGATTTTCATTCTGCCTCCCCCACTAGGAGAAATGTGGGAACATGAACAAAAATATGAAACAATCCCCTTCTAACTAATATTCATAAAAATAAAATATTACGATGTGAATTGTTTAAAATGTATATCAACATAGTAAACCAAATGAATTTTTTTACCACCCTTGCATGCACAAAAGGGTTGTTGTGATATGCGAGCTTGTTTTGACTTTTTTCATTCATACAACTTATGGGTAGCTATGGAATCTATGTACTTCAAGTTATCTTAATCACTAAGATATATTAGTACTTAATATTAACTTATAAATTCATCTTAGGATAAATTATATTTAGAAATCAATTATAAACTAAAACCTCAACATTGAATTGGGCTTCTCAACTATTTTATGTAGAATAGGAAATATTTGTTGTATGTGGAATGAAATATTGGAATTGGAAACCATATTATATGTCATGTCGATCCAAATGGGAACAATAATATGAAACACAAAATTGTTCAGGCTATAAATTCAAGGTTCATTACAGAGGAAAAAATGTCAAGCAATTTGGACTTACTAAACTTCTTAGAAGAACTTGCTTTAGTATTGGGATCCTTATGTCAGACACTTTTTTAGTGAGATTTAAGACCCAAGTGCATATTTTCTCCTTTCATGTAAAATTTTGGTCTCATGTAATTATAAAGTTTTTGAAATGATAGTACATACCCATTAAGGCCTTTATTT
>ML807206.1:1937-14060 GCA_009831015.1 Picea engelmannii
AGTTATTATTGAGACCCATAATTAAATTAAAGGTGGGTTTACCCACCTAGAGTGAGAGGTTGGCCCTGCCAGTGAAGACCTTTCACACGTGCCAGTCTTGTATATATAGGGAGGATAGCACCTCACTTTATCACACAACTCACTTGCTCATTCTCTTATGAGGCAAGCTGCAATTACCAGTTGGAGAGAGGGAGAAGAGTGGCACATATTTTGGAGAGGACTATTTGTATTGGTTTGAGTTATCTATTGAACATTGTATTGGCAATTTATGATAAGGAAGTTTTTGCTGGGTTTTCTTCCCCTGGAGGGTTTCCCAGGATAAATGCTATGTCTCTTGTGAATGTGTATTTCTCAGTGATCTTGTTCTTATGATGCTCTTATCTATTGAAATGCAAAGAACTATAATAATGGCATAAACATTAACACCGAGCACCTTAACCTTGATAGAGAATCACTTCAGAAGCAAACCCTAGGCTAGATAGCCAAACAAAGGGTAGCACACCTTTCTCCAAGGATAGCGGACCAAAGAAGAGCTGATCAGATAGTCCAAACCATAACCAAGAGATAGTCCAAGCCAAAACGTAATCTGCTAGCTACAACAACTGCAACGGTATCTCTCCTCCTGACTTGCGCACAAACTGGATAACTGCAGTGCACACAAGTGAGCTTTGAAGTTCTGAGAATGCTTGCCAGAATGAAGATCGGCCTCCTGTATTTATACTAATTCTGGCTAACTGCCTGGGCCAACTTCTCATTTTGGGTACCTATTTACTCAGTATATATTATTTCTTTTGGCCGACTTGTCTTCTAGGGTTATTAGCCAACTCATTAGGGTTTCTTCTTGCTTCCCAGAATATTCTATTCTTGTCAAGTTTACATGTGGAGGTAAATACCTCCCGCAACTACCATAATATCAACATCTCCTTTTCACAAGGAATTGGTGATACCACAAATAATCAAGCTGAGGCATTAGCTCTATGAAAGAATGTTCAAATCATGAAGGATAAAGGTATTAAACAATTGACAGTAGTTGGAGATTCTACGATCCTCATTCATCACATCGTCTTCAACTATTTTTCCAAAGATCCCTATCTTTGGACATTGGTTCTTTGTTCTTAAAAACTTTTAGAGGGATTCGTCAAAGTACTTTCCATCATTCTCTAAGAGGTCTCAATCATCACGCTGATGCAATAGCAAACCAAGCCTATGTTTTACCCTATGGGAAAGTTTTGAAAAATGGTGGGGGGGGGGGAAGGGTGTGAGTAATTTTCTAATATCCCCCAAGTTTTTTTACCCACTCTACATGCAAATGAACTCACTTAAGGTGGAAGACATGTGGCAATTTTCCATTTGCATGAACCAATATAAGATTATGGGGGTGGCCCTCCGTGTAGCTTATTCATTTTCAAACAGGTTAACATTTATGAGCCTTGGCTGGATGGGATGTCAAGGTGTGTGTGGGTTTATTTTCCCTCTGTCGATGGGATTCTTGATGCTTCTCGCTTGGTTTTGGAGAAGAAGCATGGGACTAGGCCTAGTTTCATTCGTTCTCTTGCTCGCAAAGGAGATTGGTCCTTTGGTTTCTTTTGCATGTGTTGCTTTCAACATGAATTTGAGAAATTCTATTAGAACTAAGTGTTTTTGCTTTCTTATATAGCAACCACCAATCTCATTCATTGATCTAGGAGGATCCAAAATGCTAAAAAAATGATAGACTCAAATGTTGATGGAAATGACTTCATTGCGTAGAGCTTGACAAGAGCTTTCCAACGCAATTTGAACGTGTCGAGAGTCTAAGGTCATGATATTTTGAGCTTTGGGACTCTTTGAGAGAAATATGGAGTGTTTATACTAATTCTTCTCAGTTTTCCGAGAGGAATGTGATGATGATGTCAATTATGTTCTAAAGTACTGTGTACAAAAATATTAGTACAATTTGCTATGTATGAGAGTCACAGTCTTGTTTAGCGTGCCAAAGGGGGTCTTTGGGAACCTGTTCAGAACATAATCGATTTTATACTCGTTGTTCTCAAAATTTCAAGAGGAATTCAGTGGTGACCTCTGTTTTTGGGGTTGAGCAATAGGATTGAAGGGTGTCTTCAAATTGTAAGTCCATTCATTGTAATTTTTGGCATTTGAGCATTAACAAAGAGGTCTCTCATTTGGAAGCGAACCCAAATATATATCCCAAGATGGGTGAACTCCATAATCAAATTGTGTAATGAGCCTTGTTATCTGTTGTCTCTATTTCTCTCTATTTTGGCATTTTTATTTCCGCAAGTTATATTTATCAGCGAACGAAGTTTTGGATAAGTAAGGGAATTCACATGTGTTTTTTGCAAATAGTCAAGACGATCATAATTTTCGAATCAGGTTGAATGTTAATGTATGCTTAAGAAATAATTTGACATCTAAGGATTTTTGAATCATTCATTATCCTCCTTGCACAAGAGCTTGATTCTTCGGATCCTTTTTGTTCTGTTGCTTTCGACGCAAATTTGAGAAGGTCTATTGGGACTTGGTACTTTTGGTTTCTTGTGTCTATGCCTTTAGTTTCAATCCTAGAAGAATATAGAGATGTTGTGTGTGGAATTCCTTTCATAAGTCCAATGGCTAGTCCTATTGACAAATTTTGTTATTCTCTCAAATGTTGCGAACGAATCTATGATGATAGTCAAGACTAAATAACTTAGACTATGGAGAAAATGGAGGCATGGAGGAAGTCCTAGTAGTAAATTTACGTAAAGGACCTGTCAGCTACAAGAAGACAATAGATATCTATGAAAACACAATTGGAAAAGTGGAAAAGCAAAATAATGTTTATGAAGGTAGGGGAAGAAAGTAACAAAGAGAAGCTTGTTGAACAATATGATATAATCAAGGAGTTGCAGATGATATAATCGAGACATTCACCTCCTCCAACCATTTTAGTCGGATCATTTGGTCACTAGTTGGAAACAACCATGGAGGAAGATATAATGGAGCAACAATATGAGCGAGACTTGAGAGCTAACCTATCCATTCTATCGTCCATTGTAGGAAGGAAGAAGATTGCTCATGTTGGGCACATCAACAAAAACTTTAATCTTTTCTAGTATATTTCAAATGTGTTTTATTATTTGGCAAATATGCAATGCTTTATACAAGCCTATTAAATAATAGTAGCTCCAGAATTTTAAAAATAAGTTAGGAGTGATGATTAATAAGTTAGTATTAATCATCAAATTTATGATAAACAAACGCATACCATGGACTACCCACTCCATGTGCATGGAATACCCTTTTACTTGTATGATACCTTCTTAGTTTTATCATGGCTAATCATTAATGGCAATGTCGTGTATCATTAATGAAAAATACAAGTACGCTACCTTAGTGGGAGTGAGCACTTCTTTACTTACCGTCACGGTCGTGGCATTAATCGTTGTACGTTTGGGAACTAATATTTAATAGTTAGAAATACGAGTACATAAAAACATGGCTTTGAAAGATTGAGAAGAATGAATGACAAAACATGTTGTAGAGGATGCAAAACATAGACAAAGATCATAGTAGATCAAAATCGAGCTAAAGAAGTTTTAGTTGGGCAATGTCTAGCTTGATACGAGGATCCATATCCATAACCTATAGAGATTGAGCTAATTGCATACAGTCTGAGTGGGCCTAATGGTTAAGAATGTGTGTTTCCTCTTAAGAGGTCATAAGTTCAAATCCAGAGGGGGGTAGGGTATGTATACCTCCGTAGACTTTACCAGTCAAATCGCTGGGCGGAGGTGGTCCCTTGTCCCACAAACAAGGGGGTCTCATAAAACTTAAAAATAGATTATTATTATTAATATACGAGGATCCATATCTAGCTTGATATGAGGATCCATATCCATAACCTATAGAGATTGAGCTAACTGCATACAGCCTGAGTGGGCCTAATGGTTAAGAACGTGTGTTTCCTCTTAAGAGGTCACAAGTTCAAATCCAGAGGGGGGTAGGGTATGTATACCTCCGTAGACTTTACCAGTCAAATCACTAGGTGGAGGTGGTCCCTTGTCCCACAAACAAGGGGGTCTCATAAAATTTAAAAATAAATTATTATTATTAATATACAGTTTGAGTGGGCCTAATGGTTAAGAACCTGTGTTTCCTCTTAAGAGGTCACAAGTTCAAATCCAGAGGGGGGTAGGGTATGTATACCTTCGTAGACTTTACCAGTCAAATCGCTAGACAAGGACCCTTCTCCCTCTTATTGCAATAAATTGGCAGAGTTACAGATTGGCTATAAGGGATCACCTCTTATAGGTTATGGGGTAAAAAATCCTTCAAGGAGTTGTAAAGGTCTGACAATGTTATTTGTTCCCCTTCCTTCAACTCCTAGGCTGGAAAAAATATATCATTCGTCTCATCTATTCAAAAATAGTCTTCATTGATCTCGAATTATAGACAAAATCTGAGAAGGGAACCACATGTATAGATTGGTTATTGCAATAAATTGGCAGAGTTACAGATTTGAGTGGCATGAAAATGCAAGTTGAGATCCTTGATAATTTTAGTGAATGATGGATTTTAGAAATCATTATTTCAATAAAGCAAGACACTATGATTGTAACACTATATGAAAGCTATCAACATAATATATTATATTCTTAGCCAATTTGTCTCCGGTCTGGTACATCAATAAAATCCATTCAATCATAACTTGCAAACGTGTCCAAAAGCTCAATTTCCATGTAAAACTCCCCAAGCAACTCCATTTTATTTTGATAATTTTCAAGGATGTTGGATGCATTGTAAAGTTGTTCTTTTACCGTTGAAGCAAAATTATAGTTTTAAATGCAAACACTATGTGCAACGTACTCTATTTGGACCTTTATACTTATTATTGCCTCAACACTCCCGAACAAATATACGGCACAAGAGAATTCTGGTAACATTGGACAAAATCCAACATTTATACGAAGGATAACTTAATTTTTTTAATAAGTTTATTAAAGCACATGAGTACACTTGTTAGATGGCACTAGGGACAATAGATATAACACACGTTCTTTTCACATCACAAAACCTTAACACATGTTTTTTAAGTGGACACATGGTGGCCTTGATAATCTGTTGAATGTAATATGGTGAACAACAATGTTGCAAGATCAAAGCTCTGGGTTCTCAGCTAAACTTTGAAACTTGGATGGGAGAAATTGAACCCCTTCATGAATGCTATGATGAGCTGATACATTTCCAATGCTGAGCATTCAAAGCTTGATTAGTTATGTCACTCCTCTTGTTCGTATTCGGTAGGCACAAAGAACAAACTAATTAAAGGTGCCATTCCTCTTATTCCTATTCAATAGGAACATACTAGTTGTTGCCATTACAAAGAGATTGTCGAGAATTGAATGGATGTAGTTGCCGCCATTACAAAGTGTTTGATGGGAATTGAATGGATGTGGCAGTAAGTACAGACTAGTTGTTTCCATTACAAAGCGTTTATCTTCATGACACCATTTGACACAGACAAGACATTGCTTGTGAAGACCGAAAAAATGCTCAAAACAAGTATTCCAGAGATTGGTTTATAGATAAGGGATTTTCAATGCATTTGTTTGAGTATGTACGTGCATTTTATATGTTAAGTCAGTGATTTATAGGAGGTGGTATGAAATCGGTTAAGTAACAATATAGTTTTATAAACTGATGTAGTTTATGTTCTTGCATAGTATACAGTTTTTTGTTTAAGATATTACAAGATAACTAAACAAATGCCTAAGAATGTTAAAACAAGTTGTTGAGTGAAATAATTTCTACAGAGTACCAAATAAAGGTAATTTTTTTCTTTTTTATTTGTATTTTTGAATGTAACTTTGCATGGGAACACAACCAACAAATATCAAATTTATTGAAGTGTCATAAGGTCAAATTCTCGAAATCAATTTACCTTTTTGTCCTTTGCGTTGCAAAATTTCTCAACAAATAAATAAATTATCTTACTAAACAAACACCTTATTGTCTTAAGGAATAAGCAATATTTTGGGATAGAGGTAAATAAATGAGAATGGAGATTTTGAAATAGTTTTTTCTAGCTTCGAAAATTGAGAAATAACGTAGGCTTTGGTTAAATCATGTGTCTTTGAAGTTGCACATATAGTAATTTTCTAGATATTTAAAGAAAATGTGAAATGTCGTTGTGAAATCCTTACCTTGCCTTCTCTTCATTTCTCAATGAAGTCTCAACATTACCAGTAATAGACCGACTATTACTTAATTCATATGTCTTACTCCCTGAGCAAAACACATTAGTAGGCTTGTTTATGTTAATGTTGCCTTAAGGCCAAGGCAATATTGTCATGCACACAGAGAAATTTGTTTCGTAGGATTCACATACACAATATTCTTTCTCTAATTATTTAATTTTTTTCTTCAAATTGTTGTTAATCTTGAGTAAAGAACGAATTCTACAAAATTTACACACAATTTTAAACATTAAATATACTTATCATAAATACACTTAGATTTCTCACTTTTTGCAGGGTTTCAAAATAAAAATATGCTAAACCTAATATCATGTAAAAAATGGTGGTTAGATATATGTTATTCTTTGTCTTCAATTATAAAGAAAATAATATGCACACAAATATATAAGTAAAAAATAAAACTAGGCTTGTATAGTAGAATATATGTTCTTCATCTATGAAGATAGATTGTTCTGTGTTGTTCATCCACAATTATTTGTTGTTCATTTGTTGCTTCTTTGTTGTTCATTCGATGCAACACATACACACAAAAATCCTATTGTGCTGAACCAAATGCAGAAATGGTGGTTAGATATTTGTGATTCTTTGTCTTCAATTATAAAGAAAATAATATGCATACAAATATATAAGTAAAAAAAATAACTAGGCTTGAATAGTAGAATACATGTTCTTCAACTATGAAGATAGATTGTTCTTTGTTGTTCATCGAGAATTATTTGTTGTTCATCTGTTACTTCTCTGTTGTTCATTTGCTACAACACACACACACACATAAAAATAACACTAGGTGAAAAAGAGAAAAGCTTGCATGTTATCCTCATGTCTATCATAGCTATAGCTACATGGCCACTGAAGTGATAGCCACATTGTCCGTGAAAAAAATTTCAAGATCATAGTACAAAAAACTTTACCTATGGAAAGGGGAAAACAAACATTTAGTATTAGAGAAGTAATGCTAGGATTGTTTCTAGCATTACTTCACTTTGAGAAAAGTTATTAAGCAAAGGTGTTTTTAATCTAAGTTTTCCATGAACAATGTATCTCTATGCCTCGAGATGAGGCCAAATAAGACGTCAAAGTTTTCTATGGTTAAAAAAATTGTTGTACCTATTTGATAAGTGGAGAAAAAGTGCTCGATGATATAGAAAGCAAAAACTATAAGATAATTTTTTTAATTTACATGTTCTGCTAATGGAAAATCCCAATTCATTTACAATAGTCCCTACTGCCTGAAGGCAGGGACTAATACTATTAAATTATTGAATAGAGGAGACTCCATAAAAATTGAAAATAACAATAAAATAAAATTAAACTCAAATTAAAAAAATTATAGATGAGGTAATTGAAAATAATAATAAAATTCAAATTAAAAATATTATAGATGAGGGAGTTTATACGTCATAATAAACCATGATGCCAAAGTTATTATGTTTTATTGGCAAATTATAAAATTGGGTATATTTATGTCTTAATTTATTAAGGGTGGGACATGTTAAAATGAAATTATGTTCATCCTCTTCTTTATGACAAAAAAATTACAAAGTTGTTCATCTCAAGGTGTTTATAGTTAGTTCCATGCCCAATATTAAGCATCGTTAAGAGTGTTTTATCACCATACAATATTGGAGTATAATTTTTTTTCTTAAATTTAATTATCAGAGTCTTTATTTTTTTGCCACAACCCAAAAATGTAATGTATTAATATTTGGAATACGTTACAATCCAAATTTGTACCAAGCAAAAGTAAAAACTAACAATATCCACCACAACCGACAACACTGGATAAGCCAATTGAATTGCCAAAATAAGACTACATAACTAACAATACTACTCCATGATATGGACTAACAATGGGCCATTACAAAATCCAAACTTTAAAGACATTGCCTACTAACAACAATGAACCCAAACCACATACCTCATCCACCATCAATCATACAACACATCCCATATGGAAAAGAGAAATATATTAGAAATATCACTACAGAAAATGAAAAAGAGGAAATATATCTAAATAGATTCCCTTGTTCACCTCCATGAGCTTCAACATTCTAGTTTCCAAAGAAACAACATGTTTTGATAAGGAGTTTGCTTTTGTATTGTTCTCCTAGAATATGTGAGAGAAAGTAATAATGGAGAAGCACTACAAGGAAAATACCCTATAGCATAGGATTTTTCGGAAGCCCCTATAAAAATAGCCCAAAAATCTGTTTGTAGCAGAGGTGCGTGGGCGGATGTTTTAGAGAAAGTTTTTTTAATGGTGCGAAATCAACGTACCGATGCTAATAGACAATGGTGCACCGTTGCAAAGTTATTTAAAAAAAATAAAAAAACAACGGTGCACATCATATAAAATAAGCTCGTGAGCACCGATGCGCATGAAACAGGCACACCAGTGCGCATGAAATAGGTGCACCGGTGTGCAACAAACAGGTGCATTGTCTTCACATTTTTCCTTTTAAAAATGCATATCGGTGCACCGTTGTCCATTGGGTGCACCGACGCGTTCCAAACTGGTGCACCGTCGCAAGTTTTTTTTTATAAATAACAGTGTGATGTTTGCAGTGGTGCGCCACCACAAATAAACGTACCGGTGCGAATAAACAATGGTGCACCATTGCAGATTTATTTAAAAATAAATAAAAAACAATGGTGCACATCATATAAAAGAAGCTCGTGAGCACCGGTGCACAACAAACAGATGCACAATATTTGCATTTTTTCTTTTTTAAAAATCATAACGGTGTGCTTTTGTACTCTGGGTGCACCGGTGCATTCCATATGGTGCACTGTCACAAGGTTTTTTAAAAATAACGTTGCACTGTTTGCAGCGGTGAGCACTGGTGTGCTTAACATGAATGCACCAGAACGAGGGTAAATTAAAAATAAAAAAAACATCGATAACAAATCATTTTTACCATTTCCAGTGTAGAGAAGATCTCAAGAACCGGTGCCATCTTTTCCCAATTGAAGTGCACTGTCATCGGTGTTTCTGTTGCTTGCTTTATTTCCGTTCAGTGCTCGGTTCATGGGATTCCAATTTTTCCATACGGTGGACAAATTTAATTTTTTTCACTACATCCCAACCATGTCTCCTCGACAATAAAATGCACAGGTAAATTCTTTATTTCTTTGTACATTGTATTTTTACTAGATTAAATTGCGAAATTGTGTAAAATTTGCATTGTTTTTCATTTTTTTTTCTGCGCGGTGCGTACTTATAAATGATGCACCGGTGCGTTCACAATAAATGACGCATCGGTGCGTTCACAATAAATGACACACCGTCGAGTATAAATAGTTTCCATAGAACGATGTGTTGATTATAATGAATGCACCAATGCATTCATAAAACTATATGCACTGTTTAATGGAAACTATTTATTTTTGACGGTGCATTCCTAATAAACGCATTCCTAATAAACACACCAATGCATTGTTGATAATGAACATTGCGTTCATAATAAACGACACACCATCCAAAATAAATAGTTTCCATTAACCGGTGCGTTGTTTATAGTGAACGCACCGGTGCGTTCATAAAAATGTACGCATCGTTAAAAAGAGATAGTTGTTCACGTGGTGCGTCCTTGATAGTTAACACACCAGTGCATACACAATAAACTACGCACCATAGACATTATTTTGTTTTTCAACCGATGTGTGGATTATACGGAACAGACCGATGCGCAAGCGTGGATATGGCACACAGTTTAAAACGAGTGTCAATTTTAAGCGGTGTGTCATGATGAATGGAACACACCGGGGCGTTGTAGTATCTAGACACACCGTGCTTTCACAGTGCGTTGTATACAATGTGGCGCATCAGTGCGTTGATAATTACTATGCACCCCCTAAAATAAATTACATTTTTCATGCGGTGCATAAGATATGTGTGCGCATCGTGGGTGGTGCGTGACTATTTTGTAGGCACACCGAGGGTTAATTTTTTGTTTTTTTGAAAAAAAATTAAGTTTGCATATTTTGAAATAAATTTCTCATTTATTGGAAAAAAAGCTCTGTTTTTATGTATGATGCTGATGTAATTTATATGTTAATTATGCAGAGATGTCAGCGCATGAACCGAGAACAACAATAGAGAGTGGACCAGTACAATATGGTTCCAGAGTGTGAGGCCAGAGAGAGGGAGAGGGATTTGTACCCTCAGCCTAATACTGCAGCTACATGGGTCCTCTTGAGGAATGTAGGCCTTCTCAAGTACTACGAGGAGGCTACATATCTTAAGGGGAATTCTGCCTTTCTTGCACAACTGATCTGTTTATGGGATGCCCATCAACATGCATTCATAGTCGGTCCTCATCAGTGGTACCATCCCACTGAGGAGGATATGTATTTTATCACTGGGCTATCTAGGAGAGGGGAGGATTGTCCCTAGTTTCATGATGTCCCAATGGGTGTTACAGCTGAGAGACAACTTACTTACTCTCAAAGGTATATTGTGCATGATATACCTTCTCCTGGTGATTTTCAGGTGGTTGGTGGACAGTTACAGATCACCTCATTTGGTGCAGAGGACGTTAGGTGCCTCTCACTGTTACTGTCGACCAATTCACACTTTGTTGGTGATGGTCAATGCATTAGTTGCACACTTTTATATTATGTTGATTATTTGATACAGAGGCCATGACTTATTAGGTGGTCTGCCATTTTCTTGAGGCAGTTTTGTATAGCATTGGATAGATGTCATGCTATGATAGATGGAATGTCGAACTTCCCATTTTCTTCAGAGTTATTTTGTTTGTTTTTTGAGAGGTTTCCAGAGATGAGACCTAGTTTTTTCTGTCGGCCTCCTAGGCCGAAGAACAAGGTGCAAATGCACATGTGGGGAAAGATGATTCCAAAGATAGGCATGCCCGATTTTCCAGCTAGGATTTCCAAGGAGGCACTTCAGCTATTAGCCAGTGAGGCAGATCATGTGTTCGTGATGGTATCATGCCCTTACGCGGGTATGGATTGGTGAGAATGTCCCAACATACTCTTCAAAGAGGATGGGTCACTGGATGATAGAGGTAATATTTAAATTAATCTTGTACTTTCATTTTATTGTCTTACTTAACTCAAATAAATTTTATTCTATCACATTCTTTAACGCATTTTATTAAATTGTTTAATGAAATTGTCAACTAATTATTAACTTGTGTTATATTTTGCAGATGTTGGCACATTTGTTGGGGACATGCCTCCTCCCCCGCCACCTGATGCAAATGAGGAGATTCCTGAGGCTGGGATGGGTCAGGTTCCTCAGTCGCATATACCACTCGACATGCGGCGTAGGCCCGATCTTAGATATAGGATGGAGGTGTGTGACAGACTGAGTGCAATTTTGGTTGGCGCAGGATTCCACCTTGTCTAGATGCATCACATCAGGGCTGACCCTGATCTCTTATAGCTCTGGAAGGACTTTCCGTGCAATTTGATGTCTCTTATGCGTCATATTGTTGGAGCTGCCAGGTTACTGCAGGTAGGGATGAGGGATGGCGCGTCCTTCGGTACTGATGATGATGAGGGTGGTGATATCGACTCTTCTTCTTCAGTACCTCCTCCTCCTCCTCTGGGTGTTGATGTTGATTGAGGTGGTGATCATGGTGTTTCTTCTTCAATACCTTCTCCTCCTCCTCTGGGTGTTGATGTTGATCAAGGTGCAGGTGATCATGGCGCTTCTTCTTCAGTACCTCCTCCTCCTCCTCCTAGTGGTGATGTTGCAGATCAGGGTGGTGATGGCGCTTCTTCTTCGATACCTCCTTCTCCTCCTTCACCTCGCCTGGATGAGTAGGGTGCATCACCTATTCCTCCACAACATGCTTCTTCTAAGAGACTACAACTAGATATGTAGTTATAATAGTTATTTGTGTTGTTGACCAAA
>ML807206.1:20121-35395 GCA_009831015.1 Picea engelmannii
TATATATTGCACTGTTGTAATTCACAATTTAAAAAAAAATAAAAATTAAACTATTCAGTGTTAATGCACCAGTGCGTATTATGTAATAAACACACCGATGCTTTGTATTTAAAAAGCGCACCGATTACAATGATTTATCTATTTATTTATTTTTTTCGCTTAAAATTATGTGATTTATTTATAAAATATATTTAATAATTTTTGTATTGAATGGTACAGGTTGTATATTAATAAAAATATGAGTGAGAAGAGTTCAAATAAGAAAATTTTTGGTCGACACAATGATGACACATCCGAAAAACAAAAAAGACAGGTTCTCTATAAATTCTATACAAAATTAATATGGTTGAACTATATGTAAGTTTAACTAATATGTATTGGTTAGTGTGTGTCATGCAGAGACACAAAATGATGAAGCTTGATAAGTTTATTTTTGATCTAAGTGCAGAAGAGCGTAAAAACTTGATGGAAAAATTGCAGAGGGATAAATAAGGTGAATGACAAAATACTATTCAATATGATTTTTTTTTTGAATTTTCATTAATAATATACTTAGGAATATTAGATGACATGTTTCAAAAAATCTATTAATGTTCTACATGCACCAACAACGAGGGAATATAATGTCATCATAACAAAACAAAATTAATTAATATAGAAGATGTAAATGATGATGAATTGGTCCTTATCTCATCTGGAGTGGTGTTGGAGATTAGTCAAAGGGGGGAAAACTTTTACAAAATTATGAGGGATATAATGGAACGAATGTATATACATACTTTCCACTTAAAATATAGAAATCAATCCAATGATTCCAATAACCAGGTTATATTAAACTATAGGAAGCATTTCCAGAGCAATGGTCAATGAGACTTGTCAGACTTGCAATAGCAAAAACATACAACAACAAAAAATAATCATTCAAAAAGTAATATTCCTAAAAACACTTTTTTAGAATATATATATATATATATATATATATTACACAATATTCATTTATTAATATATTATTTTTGTAATATTTAGTTTTTATATATCAATACAAAAATACTTTATTGTCATGTTATTTTTCATGAAAATTATGAAAATCCCAGAGGACCAATGAGCTAATATCCGAAATATGCCAGTAGGAATGTCCAAAAAATTGTACAAGGAGATGGTCAAAGAAATGAACATAATTTCATTGCAGGAGGAGCTATCTCAACATCAACGTGCTTCAAATGTATGTAATCATTGAAATTTTCTTTTAGGTACAAATAATTAATTTAGCATTAAATATTAATTTTCAAATATTCTCTTACAGAATAGAAAAGAAGATGGAACTCATTTTGCACATAAAACTGGACAAAAAGGAAGAAAAGGGTTGATAACAAAGTTTGTGAGTAATTGTTTTTTTTTTTTAAGTAAAAAAGGAGGATCCTGCTATATTAGAGTTGCATGTTTACAAAGTTCTGTTGAAGTGTCAGCTATCCCGCCTACAAAAAGGAAACTGAGACAACTGGCCTTACGATTGCACTTGTTTTCAACCAAACAAAAGATTACCAGGCTGTCGTCCTGCCCGGAGGAAACCAGGATGCATGACCACATGAGACTCAACCCATTCTTTAACTTCCTACAGACAGTGTAGCTATAATATAGGTGAAATAAAAGTCTGGTTTGAAACAAAAGAAAATTTCTAATTATGAACATTCACAGGACCTTTTAACCAGTAGTCTCATCAGCTTCACCCTGCTTGCTCCATCCGGCTGGGATCGCGTAGTCTTGCGCGCAGGCAGGGCATTGTCAGTGTGGGGATGTTCTGGAGTGAGCTGCATACATCATGTCAAGGCGATGGATGATTTGAATGGCCCTGAAGATTTGGTCATCCACCATGCTTCGTGCTTCGAAGATTAGTTCTAGGTAGCCCAGGTTGATGAGAGGAGAGGTCCTGCCATTCCTTATGAACAGAAGAGAGGAGAGGTGGCCTCTATGCATGAGTCTCCTCCGTACCTTCATTTGCTCGACTAACTTGGTGTGTTGGCCGCCTGTCCTGCTATGCCACTTCCTCTGGAGGTGCTCTGCTTGTTGGGTTAGCCTTCTCGTCTGCGCTGTCCGAAAACTCTTCCTTAACGTAGCAAATTGTGAAATCCTCTACCGGATAATTCTCCTTGCGTCTGTGTGATATTCCTGGAGCTGGAAGCTTGGCCTCGCTCCCAAAATCAGTGGGGGTATTCCAATTGTGCGGGACAGTGAAAAGGAGATATTCTGGATAATCCTGGATGGGTTCATCCGGAATAGTCTCCTCCACGTACGCCATGGGAGGCGTTCCAAGTCTCCCATGCTTCCTGGTTCTCCGAGTGGATGCAAGAGCCAACGCTTTTTCAAATTTTTTCTGTCTCTTCCTGCGGGAGTTGTAAGCATACCACGCCGCACCTCTGCGAGGCCGTCCTCATTCTCTTGGCATGTGGATGAGCCGAGCTATGGCCGGAATACCAACTGGAAGGTTATCCCTGCTCCAACACTCCAGAGGTTCAACGTTTGGCCATTCAATTTGCAAATGCATCTCATATCCATCCAGGCCACTGATAAGGGTGAGGGTGAATGTGACAGCTATGGCCATTAAGGCTGAGTTCTTAGTGTGCTGGTGTGCCGTCCTCCTCACTCGCTTGAGAGGCCTCGTCCACTTGTTATGGCCGCACGGGCTCCCTCCCATCTTTAATGGTGAGGAGATGGGAGACGATGGCCCTTATTTATGGCACTTCCTAGCTTGTGTCCACTTGTCCTGCCTGCTCGACATGGCACCCCATCCGAGGGTTTGTGAGTAATTGTTATTTTTTTATAACAACTTAAGTTTTTTTGTGTGTGTATATTTTAAGTTGTTTTACAAAAACCATCCTTGAATGTCTTCAAACATGTGCTAACATACAAACAAGATCCATGAGAAAAATTGATTAACATTGGGTTAATTAAGGGTTCTGAGTATATGTTGGAATATCAAAAATTAATTGTGGAATTTGTAAGTATAATCTATGTTATTTTACTTCTATCATTTTATAATTAATGAAACAAAAATAATACTTTATATTGAATCTAGGATTTATTATGGGGTACAAAACTTGAAGGAAACAAAGTATGGAACTGAGCCAAAAGAAGAATTGTTGAAACGAGGCATGAGATTTGATTTTGAACACATGTGTATGATTCATGAGTCAATTCTTGCTTTGCAGGGATGTCACTTTTCAATCTACATTCATGTATATTATTTATTTCAATTTACATTATTCTCACCAATGTAGACAGACTCATTAGAATTTATTTTTATGATTGTAGATGGAACTTGAATAAGAACAAAACAATCAAAACACTTAACCAAACATTCAACAAAATAACCCCAAGGTATGGAAGTAGCTCGAGCACTAACAACATTTCCAGTGAACAATGATGACCAATATATTTGGATATCAATGCAAGTTGCAATTGTATTTTTTTGAAATAATTGTTTGTGAAAATCATACATTTTTGTTTAATGTAATGGACATAGTGTCCCAATTTAAAGACAAGGGATTACCGACAAGTGTCCCATTTTGTATGACAAAGATCCTTTTATTCATATAATAAAATATGTTTTAATTTATTCTATTGTGTTGTCCAATATCGTTGTGAAATGTTACGTCGTTGATTAGATATATGGATGACTAAATATTATAATGAAGAGATGCAAAATTTGATGATATAACAAATTAATCCAAACATCGTATCCAAATTCACTAATCAAAATATAAGATATATGTATTTTTTTTAATAAATAATGGAATTAAAAAATAACAATAATTGCACTATCACGGGTCGATGTTTCTCGATGTATTTTAATTATTAATCTCATTGGTGCGTTTTATACGAAATGTGCATCGGTGCTTTTATGTAATCAATTAACATTGGTTTCAATATTTATTTGATACCACAAAATTATATTAAAAAATTGGCCTTCGATGCATTAAACTTATATGAAGCATCGATGTTTTTTTGTTATTAATAAGCACTGGTGCTTTAGGATTATTAATAAGCACTGATGCATTTATGTTATTAATACGCATCGAATCTATTGTGTTATTGATAAGAACCAATGCTTGTTTGTTACTAAAACGCACCGGTGCTTTCAATTTTTAATGCACCGGGGGGGGGGTGGGTTCCAGGTAACGCACCGGTGCATATTATTTTATACAACATCAGTGGCTACTTATTAGTAACACACCGGTGCGTTCTAAGCCTAAAGGCCCGGTGCTTAATTATTTTTAACTCTCTCAGTGCGTTTTACTATTAAAGCCCCACTGCTTAAATATTTTACTACCCCGATACTTGCATATTTTACTACCCCAGTGCTTGACTTTAAGTGTACAACACCGGTGTTGTAGGTGTATGTACGAACCGATGCTTGTGCCTCATACAAGCACATCGATTTGTAAACATCCGCTAACACCTCCGACCACCCAATTTTTTTAGTTATAATCAAGTTCCGTTATAGTATCCGTAAAAACAACCGCTATCGAAAACAAATTGTAGTGGAGGTGTTTTTAACAATTTTTGCCAATTTTTTAACACTAGAAACCTTCGCTATAACCTCCGCTAAAAGGTCTTTTCCTTGTAGTGAAGTTACTACTCATAGCTGATATTTGATCCATAATCACCTTAAGACCAATATTCTACATAGAATAAGTACTATTCAAAAAATACATGGTAAGTTTTGTTGAATTTTCACTATGATAGGCTCAGCATGAGGTTTATTTTAATTTAAGCATTTACTTGAACCATAGACAAATGAAACTACAACATTAACAATTGTTGCAATAACCAAGATCACAAGAAGAAATACCATACACAAGAACACAAGAAATATCCTGGGAAACCCTTCTCAATAAGGGAAGAAAACCCAACAATCCTTTGCTATATTCTCAAGAGAAAGACCTCCCACACCATAGACCTAGTACACAAAAGGGTGTTCTCAAAACCAATAAGGCTAGCACCCAAGAGAGGTGTGCACTTCAGCCCTAGAATGTGTACTTGTTGAAATTTTCAAAATCACATGTGACTTGTGTTTCCTCAATGGGGAAATCACCTTTATTTATACTAGACTGGACACATCAAAAAGTGGTGTCTATTGACACAACATGACCGGCCTAAATAACTCAAAATATAATTAAGAATTACAATATTAATTATATTTTACATTAATTATCTTTCGCTTTATGGTGGGGCCAACATGTACCTTTTACATCACAATTAGGGTTACATGTAAATCTTACTCTTAGAAAATATATCAAGGGATCTCACACACCCAATAGTGCTCAACCACTAGGGGCACATCCACCTGTGCTTAGCCACATGAACATCCAACTCAACAGATCTATATCTCACTGAGTCTCATAGGAGAATCATCTAGACACACACTCACTAATTCTCAACCACTAGGGTCACGTCCACTTGTGCTTAGCCACATGGATGTCCCACTCAACAGATCTCTATTTCACTTAGTCTCACAAGAGAATCATCTGGAGTACCACATCGTCTCAACTCTTTACACAGAGGAGAAAAATACACCCATCACATCGAAACCTTCACCCCTCACAGGGGTACACATCGTTTTATCTCAAATGACACACCCATCTCATGGGCATCCTCCCCACATAGGGGCACACAACGTTCCATCTCAGTCTCAAAGAGGAACGACACACCCATCTCATGGGCACACCCAACTCATGGGCTCTCTCATAGACCAAATCACTCATTATGTGTCCTGGAGGATGTCTCACGCAACTGTAATCATCAACACTCCCTCTCAGCTAAGGAGGCATTATCCACTAGGCCAAGTCTCTCATGGATGTGCTCGAAGTTCATCTTGGCAAGCGGTTTGGTTATGATATCTGCAATCTGCTCATGTGTAGGAAGGTACTACACATGTATTTCTTTCCTCTGCACCATGTCTTTTATATAAGATATTTTATCTCAATGTGTTTCGATCTATCGTGAAACACATGGTTCTTAGAGAGCTTCACACAACTCAAGTTATCACAATGAATAATGGTCAGATCCATCTCATGATCAAATAAATTTATTAGGAGCTTGAGAAGCCACACTGCTTCATGGAATGCCATACTCAATGCTATATACTCTATTTCTGCGGTACTCAAGGCCACAAAGCTATGTTTCGTGCTGCCCCAGGAAATCATGGTAGACCCTAAGGTAAAAAAATAACCAGATGTGCTCTTCTAGTCCACTGTGCTCCCTGCCCAATCTACATCGGTATATCCCTGCAAACTCAAGTCTACACTGGACGCATATCTCAGGCCATATCCAACTGTGCCTCATAGATATCTTAATACATGCTTCACTGCTATCCAGTGAGTTTGTCTTGGCTGACTCATGAAATGACTAAGTACATTCATTGCATAAGATATATGAGGTCTGGTGTTATCCAAATACATAAATGATCCAATCAGCTGTCGGTACAAATGTGGATCAATCTTGCCTGAATCAGTAGAAGCATCATTCATTTTCTTCAAATCCATCACCATCAGTGTAGGCATGGATTTGCACCCTATCATATCGAAATTTTTCAATATATCCACTCTATATTTTTCTTGACCGAGGAAAATATCATCAATACTCTGTCCTATTTCTAGTCCCAAGAAGTAGTGCATCCTACCCAGATCCTTCATCTTGAATTCAGAAGTCAATGCTCACTTGCATTCGACAATAAGTCTTTCTGAACTGGTGAGGACTAGGTCATCCACATACAAGATCAAGATTAGGCACTCGTTACCAACAATATGATAATATAGGTTTGGATCAGAAAAAATCTTACTGATACCCAATCTCATCAATAATCCATCCATTTTCTCATACCAATCACTTGGTTCTTGCTTTAGTCCATACAAGGCTTTCTTGAACCTGCACATATGAGATTTCTCGTCGTGTATCACGAATCCTTCTGGCTGCTAGATATAAACTTCTTCCTCAATATTACCATTGAGGAAAGATGTGTTTACATCCATATGATGTAGTTTCCAACTCATGGATGTAGCTAGTGCAATGATAGTATAGATGGAAGTGTATTGGGCTACTAGAGCAGATGTCTCATCATAGTCAACTCCCTCTACTTGTGAGAGTCCTCTGGCTACAAATCTCACTTTGTATTTCTCGACACTTCCATTTGTTGCATACTTGATCTTATAGATCAACTTGGAGGTCACTATAGACTTCTCTTCTGGTCTCAGAACAACATCCCATACATCATTCTTCAAGATGGATTGATATTTTTCTGTCATGGCATCTTGCCATACCTACTCACCTGTTGCTTCTCCATGATAAGAAGGTTCAGAATCAATGATGTGACTCATGTATGAAAAGTAGCTCGAAAGTATCTTTGGTCTCTTTCTCTCTCAGAATGTTCTTTGAGGAGCTGCATGTCCCTTTTCCCCTTGCAGAGTTTGTCGAGCCTAGACATGCCTTTCATGGCCTACTGTAATGTCTCTGGGAATATCAACTGAAGCAACTGGATCAATAATTGTCTCCCTCTGAACTGTTGAAGGGGATAAAGTAATGTCTCTTCCTCCTTCTCAAATAGTTTGACTCCCTTTGAGTCAAGTGACCCCCTCTGAAGTTTGAAGGATATATATCTTCCATTTTCTGTTTGCTAACATGGAGATATCTCATGTCTTCTCAGGTGCTCTACTGACTCTATAGTATTTCGATGATCTTTGTACTAGGATAATAACCAAGATGACCTCCCATAGGGATAACAACCAAAATGGGCTCCTATACTAGAATAATAATCAATCAAGAAAGTTTGGACTCCCATACCGGGGATAATGGTCCAATTCATGAGGGCTCCCACATTAGGGATAATACCCTTCACTATAAAAAATGCAATCAAATACAGGTTAATTATTAAATCAAATTAGGAACAACTTACCTTAGTCTACAATCATGCTCAATCTTGCATTTGGTTTAGAGGAAGTAATCCTCATTTCTCATGTCTTCATCCTTTTGAGGTGGGTTTGGATCAATGTCAATGGTGGAAGCATGCTATCTTCCTTTCTTTCTGGTGGGACAATTTCTCGCAAAGTGTCCATACTTGTCACATCTGAAACACTGGATCTTTGACATGTCTCTTATCTGATCACGACCTGAAGTTGATGAAGTGTTCTCATCTTTGAATGTTTGCCCAAAGTTCCTTTTAAATATTCCTCCTTTCTTTGTATCAAGTGCAAGAGAATGCTTGTCATCGGGAGGGGAGTCTTCCACTCCTCTAGCTCTAAGTCTGATTTATTCTTGGGTACAGTCTGTCCACAGATGATCAAAAGTAGGTAGTTTTTCTCTTCCACTGATACTTTGAAGAAATGGTTCCCAATGTTTTGGAAGATTATTAAGAGTGTTCAAAACAAGTTCTCTGTCATATATGATTTCTCCAATGGCACCTAGTTGATCTCTGATCTCTGACATCTTCATAAAGAAGGAAGCAACAATGTCACCTTTTGTCATCTTAATATTTTGAAGCTAGACCTTGAAAGTAAGATCTATGAGGGTGTTGTCACTCTCAAACATATTCTTCAATGCTTCATACATTTCATAAGTTGTCTTTAGGTTGGAAATACATGGCAGTAGATGATCTCTTACTGAGTAGATCATTATCTTCCTTGCCTTGACGTCTTCTTCCTTCCTTTATTACTTCTCTTCATCAATAGATGTCTCAGGTAAAGCCTTTTGTATTGTCCACAATATATCTTCCTCTTCAAGAGTGATCTAAAGTCTTGACTTCCAGGAGATGAATTTGCTTGATCCATCAAGACTATCTTCCACCAAGGTTCTATTCTTCATATTTTCAGATTCTTCACAAACCCTTGCCAACTGGGCTAGAAAACCTAATGGCTAGACTAGGCTAGAAAACTTAGGTTTTGTTGGGCTTATGACTGCCAACAATAAGCCTTGAAAGTCAGAAGAACACTGGTGAGCTGAGAAGCTCCTTCATTGAGCTGCAAAAACCCTAATTCTAAAATTTATGCAAAAAATTACGAAACCCTAGGGCCAACAAAATTCTTGGAAATGCAATCTGAAGCTTGTTGGAGGTGCGTTGAGGGAGGCCGTACACTCCCATACAATTTTTATCCCCAACATCCAAGTTTAAGGTGTTGAAATACCTCAAAAAAGGAGGGTTGTACGGATTTTCTGGAAACCCTAGGAGGGCTCTATGGTTCTGCAGAAGTGAGAGGATGACTGGTAGATGCTTGTGCAATGGGTTCTTCAAGACTTAAGCTCTGATACCATGTTGAATTTTCATTATGCTAGGCTCAAGCATGAGGTTTATTTCAATTTTAGCATTTACTTGAACCATAGACAGATGCAGCTACACCATTAACAATTGTTGCAATAATCAAGATCACAAGAAGAAATACCATGCACAAGAACACAAGAAATATCCTAGGAAACCCTTCCCAACAAGGGAAGAAAACCCAATAATCCTTTGCTACATTCTCAAGAGAAATACCTCCCACACCATAGACCTAGCACACAAAAGGGTGCTCTCAAAACCAAGAAGGCTAGTGCCCAAGAGAGGTGTGCACTTTAGCTTTAGAATGTGTACTTGCTAAAATTTCCAAAATCACATGTGACTTGTGTTTCCTCAATGGGGAAATCACCTTTATTTATACTAGAATAGACATATCAAAAAGCGGTGTCTATTGGCACAATAGGTCCGACCTCAATAACTAAGAATATAATTAATAATTACAATATTAATTATCTTTTACATTAATTATCTTTCACTTTATGGTGGGGCCTACCTATACCCTTTACATCACAATTATAGTTACATGTAAATCTTACTCTTAGACAATATAGCAAGGGATCTCACACACCCACTAGTGCTCATCCACTAGGGGCACGTCCACCCGTGCTTAGCCACATGGACATCCAACTCAACAGATCTCTATCTCACTGAGTTTCACAGGAGAATCATCTGGACACACACTCACTAGTGCTCAACCATTAGGGTCACGTCCACATGTGCTCAACCATAGGGACGTCCTACTCAACAGATCTCTATCTCACTGAGTCTCACATGAGAATCATTTGGAGTAGCACATCATCTCAACTCTCTACACAGAGGATAACAATACACCCATCACATGGGCACCTTCACCGCTTACAAGGGTACACATCATTTCATCTCAAACGACACACACATCTCATGGGAATCCTCCCCACACAGGGGCACACAACGTTCCATATCAGTCTCAGAGAGGAATGACACACCCATCTCATGGGAAAACCCAATTCATGGGCTCTCTCACATGCCGACTCACTCAGTCTGTGTCCTGGAGGATTTCTCATGCAATTGTAATCATCAACAAGCTTGGAGTCCCTAAACACTTGGAAACTACCCTCATTTCTCTTGATAACTAGTCTTAGTAGAGCTACTAAAGCTGATAACTCGACCTAATTGAATGTACCTTCCCCGAACCTAAGGACAAAATAAATGGGATGAGTGGATTTCAAGGAAAGACAACCCTCTTCTCTCACTTCCCTAAATTGTTTTGAGAAGCTATGTACTTAANTTCATCAATTACTAAGGGGATAATTTGGCACTGAGACTTTTCCATTAAGTCTCTATACTCCTCATAGCATAATTTGACTCCAGAGAAAACTTGGTATGGGGTATAGATAACATATTGAATGGTAAATTCATTTCTAGTGCACCATATAACCCAACCAACAACATTTGGAGAATAACAAAAGTCACTTGCCCTGTTATCCTTAAACTAGGATTTTAAAGTTTCTAACAATGTGTCACCTTCCCATTTACTATCTCTATTAAATAATGACATTGATGTTTCCCATACCTTCTTTGAGAAATGACAAACCATAAATAGAAGTGCACTAGACTCCTCATGTTCTGCATAACATACAAATACTCAACCTCTGCCCATCTTCTATAAGAAGTTCTAAGTAGGCACCTGGTTGGATAGAGCTAGCCAAACAAATAATTTAGCTTTCGATGCCCCGTTTAGCTTCCAAATTATATGCTACCACCATTGTCTTTCCATCCTCCACAAATATGCATGCCCCAACTTGGTCTTGGAGTGGCCTATTGTAGGGTTTTTCGATAAGATTAGTACATCCTCACCTTCCTTCAGTTTAATGGCACTATTGATGAGAGTTTGTGTATAGGCATTCCATTCTTGTGCCTAAACTCATATAATCCCCAATTCCTCCGTTGTTTTCCAAGATTCTCTCCACAATGATCCCTAAATTAGAGATGACACATCATAAAGGGAAATGACATTCATATTTTGAAGATATGTTTAGAGTTCTTGTGAAAGGTTGATGTTTCCTTTTTCTCCCATGTGCATCTTTTTACCATCCATTACTCACGATGCCAACTAGGAACCAATTAGGGGAAGGATTCCATTAAAGCTTCCCAAATGGTTGAACCATTTCTATGAGATTTAAGCTTCTTCCTTATCCACTCCTTGAAGGTTAGGGGCTTAATATACTTAATTTTCATGATTTGGTGACATAGCCCATTTCCCTATACATTTTGTTGCTAGTGCTTGATTAAAAAGTTTGATATCATTTATATCCCAATCCTCTAAAGTCTTGAAATTGGAGAGTCTTCATCAATTGATCCATACTATTGCATTCTGATCTTTTTCCCCTCTCCAGAGAAAATTAAAATATTTCTTCCTACTCTTCTTTTGGATCCTGAGTCGAATGTGTGATATGGTGTGCCAATATACCAAAGTGTCCTTTAATACCAACTTTACGAGGGTCAGCCTACCGCCAGGGGATATCCATTTATTACACCATTTTTTCTAGGTAACAAATCCGGGGTAAATCCCTAAGTACTTCCTCTGATTTCTAGGATGGTACCTAGGGTAAACCCTAGAATCTTCAGGGCACAAGGCCAATCAACCATAGGGCTCAAAGCCATTACAACAATATACTCATTATGAGGTCAACATGTTACTTGCGGGGATTGAAATTCGGTGGGAAGGATAACAATCATTCCTCCCAACCACCCGAGTTAAACCCAACCAACATACTTATTACACCATATCACTATTCTCCTTTCGATCTTGGCATATAACCATATTTAGTTGTAAAATCATGCTCATTCAAGTTTAAATTAAACGCAAGATATTTGATACCCTTCTGAAAGGAATCTGTGTAAAACTCAAAACTAATTAAAGAGCTTTGTACAAAATCTCTAGGAGCTTATGTAGCACCAAAGAATATATATTTTTTAATTTTTTTTCATACATATTGCTTTCATATATAAGTTGTAACTTGGTCACATCCTCTATTAAACCATCCCCAAACAATAAAACATCATCTACAAATAACATATGTGTTAGGCTATGATGTTTTCCCATTTTTATGCCCCTTTATCCTCCCCTTCGTCCCGAGGATACCACATTAGAGTAGAATTGGGTGTAAAATGAGCCTCGTAAGAAAAAATATTGCTCATGAGATGGAATTAAAAAACTAACAAAATTTCTAGAAATTGGGTCAACAATAATCGTTGAATTGGAACTATAGAAGTCAAAGATGATTATGTGTCATATTTTATTTGGTAGTAGTGAACTACATATAAACCTCACTTTGATTAAGATTTTGGTAAAATCATCTCAATATATGACAAATATTTTGAAATTCTAAACATAGTGTTTTATATTTTCAATACTTCCAATACTTTTAAAAATAAATATCACATTAATTCAAATCATAATGGAATCACTTAAAAATAGGCTAAACTTTTAATATTATTAATTATTAAAAAAATTGATATATATATATATATATATATATATATATATATATATATATATATATATATACTGGCGGAATCAACAACTTGGGCGGTTCTCGTACTCGCATGACACATGGTCGATTCTTGTCTGCTACCACTATAACCTCCAGGTGAGTCCACATAGCCGACAAGCATGGGGCACATGTAAATTGGGGTGATATTCGAACTTGAGACCTCCTTTACATATTTCCTTCCATTTACACGACACTTGCCAGTTGGTCTACACCCCTGCGGGCTAAAAATTTGGAGGACATGGGGGTGGGCTTTGATCCACTTATGTGTGCACGGGTCACGATATTATTTAATATAATATCTCTGGGTGCAACCATAGGTTCGACCACTACCTCAAGGTGCTCCCATGACTCCAGGTTAGGCCCTCACGAGAATTGAACCTTGCTCAATGGTGAAAAACTCCTCGCTTTTCACCATTGAATCCAACCCCTTTGAACTTAAAAAATAATATATCATAATTAATTATATAATATAAAAATATATAAAATATATTTTTATATAATAAACTTTTTATATTATTAATTATTTAAAAAAATAATATATCATAATTAATTATATAATATAAAAAAATATATAAAAAAATGAGTTAGATATTTTATGAAATTTTATATCTAATATTCTACTATACAATATAATATATTTATTATATAACTCATTAATTATAATTAATACGGTATAATTTAATTAATTACAATTAACAAGTTATTTAATTATAATATATTATATATTATAATTATATATGTTAGTGGAGGTTAATCATCATCATTATTTTAACTTATTAATCATGACAAAATACACTAACGAAAAATATACTATAACATATAATATAATATCTAAAGATAACTTATTAGTGGTAACTAACAAGTTAATATTATAATATGATATAATAATAATAATAATCTATTTTTAAGGTCATGGCCAAGCCAGACACCAAATTGGTGTATGAGATCCCCTTGTCCGCCCAACGATTTGACTGGTAAAGTTTACGGCCCCCTTTGGATTTGAACTTGTGACCTCTTAGAAGGAAACACATATTCTTAACCATTAGACCCACTGAGATTGTATATTATATTATAACTTTATAGTATATAACATAGTATATTATAACTTTATAATTATTATATATTATAATATAACTCTTTATTATAATATGATTTTTTAATATAATTATAATTAATATTATATAATTTAATTAATTAAAATTATAATATATTATATATTATAACCTATTAATCATGACAAGACACACTAACTAATTATAATATATAATATACTATATAAGATAACTGATTAGTCGTAACTAACAAGTTAATATTATATATGATGTAACATAGTATATTATAACTTTTTAGTTATTATATAATATAACTCTTTAGTATATTATGATTCTTTAATATAATTATAATTAATATTATATAATTTAATTAATTAAAATTAACAAGTTATTCAATTATAATAAATAATATATTATATTATATATTATAATTTATTAATCTTCACAAGCTATACTAACGAGTTAGTTGTAACTAACAAGTTAATATTATATATGATGTAACATAGAATATTATAACTCTTTAATTATTGATGATGGTGATGATGATGATTAACGTCTACTACTACTACTACTAATTTATTTTTAAGATCGCGACCAAGCCAGACACCAAATTGGTGTATGAGACCCCCTTGTTTGTGGGACAAGGGACCCCCTCCGCCCAACGATTTGAATGGTAAAGTCTACAGAGGTATACATACCCTACCCCCTGAATTTAAACTTGTGACCTTTTAGGACTAACAATTAATTATTAAACAATATAATAAATTATAGTATATAATATATAATAACTAACAATTTTTTTTTTGTAAGTTAGTGTTTGTATTGAATCCTAATTTTTTTATAGAAGACAGTTGTTCCTAATCATACATGGCAACGCTGCCCTTCTGGGAAACCACCGCTGCCCTTAGGACCAAAAAATAGTGTTGTTCTTAATCATACGTGGCAGCGGTGCCCTTCCGGGAAACCACCTCCGTCGATTGTTCAAAAAAAAATATTTTGCTAATAAATAGAAGTATACAAACTAAGAAAAAACTCCAGTCATCCTTCCATGGTTTCCTATAGATGAAGAGCGACGTAAACATGGAGCAAAATAAAATTAGAAACCTGGTCCAAGCCTAGGCCCGGTGTAGACTTGTCGCACCTGTGATTTTCCCTTGTCACAGTCCACCATTGCTTGTCGACGGTCCTGGAGGAAGGCCATAATCTTGTCAACCCGTCTCCAGCGGTCGACGTCTCTGTGATGCATATCAAGCATAATTTCCTTGAGCTACCTCAGGTCCCGTTTGATGTCGCTCAGGTCCCTTTAAAGGTCGTTCAAGGTGTCCATGTCCGTTGTGCGGTCCCTGTGTCTATTGCCAGGGAGA
>ML807206.1:35456-52268 GCA_009831015.1 Picea engelmannii
GGTCGAAACACTCGACCCCACAACCGTATGGATTCGAGAGGGGAGAAAGCTCAATGGTGGTCATGGAGTGAAGGGAGGGGCGCCACGACTGGGGCCAAGATGGGGAGGATCTCAACTGCCGGAGGAAGAACATGAGCGGTCACATTGATAGAAACCACGACATGGGGAAAATTGGCCTCAGGAGGAAGGTCGTGGACTGGCGCATTAGTTGGAGCTCTGACTGGGGGAATGTTGGCCTTAAGAGGATGGTCGGGGGTGGGTGTTTCCTTTCCCTGACCTCATACCAGGCGACACCCCTTTTATCCTTGCCTCTGAGGCGGGGCATATCAAAAGCCAACGACGATCTTGGAAAGAGGACGCAGAGGCCCGAGCTTGCGGTTCTGAGAGCCAAGTGAAGCTTGCACCAGAGGGGAGCAGAGTGCTTGAGAGCGATTTTAGGAAAGCATGAGAGGATGGGTAGAAATGACCAAGGGAGATCCGCGCACAGGGCCAAGAAGTCTCCTGCGTTCCAGAGCTTCCGACTCATGCGAATGAAGGTTCACGTCGGAGGATTGTAAGGTGGCGACAATGAGATTACATCCATGAGGTGACGAGAAGGGTGGGATGGGAATGGTTGGGCTCCAGGTGGATGGCTACCTGGCCAGGTGGCCTCCTCGTGGCTTGGTAGCTTGCTGAACTCAGAAGCACCCCATCCGAGGATATAATAACTAACAATTAATGAGTTAGGAGTTAAAGTTCTATTATATGCGATATATAATATTTAATAATTAATCAATTATATTATATATAATAATAAATTATGTATTGTCACAATATCAAATTGCTTTGTATGTTTGAATAAGTTTTTATTATACTGTTTTTTTTTTTATGAAGACTACTATGTGCGACATGTTTACAGGGAAAGAAACATGGAAGCCGATACGCTCTCTAAAGTAAGTATTCAACTGGATTTTGGGAAATGACATATAATGGAAGTAAATGAAGGCACTCATTTTGAATACTATCACATGCCATTCATAGATCTGGAAGGAAATACTGGCCATGCTCATGGTCCTCAACCTTGAAGCCTCATGAAGTTACATATGGTATTTTGTGCTATTGTTTTCTTGTGTCATTATCTTCTAGCGACAATCACTGTTTATGTAGTTGTTGGTTTCTTTTTGGGACTATAAACAGTTGGTGGAATACACAGATTTAGTTTTTTTCTTGGATTCATTGGAACCCCGACTACAGTTTGCATCAGACTCTCATCTCTGCATTTTACAGATACTCCACTACTGTTATCAGAAATTTCACAGACAAAACTTGTATTGCGGATTATTTAAAGGGAGACTTTTTGGCTTTCTGCTCGCTTGACAATAGAAAATCAATATGTAATTATTTTTTCCCTTTTTGGTGAAATTCTTCACCCTCTCATGGTTGAGAAGGATGGAAGATAAAATACATGGCTATATCTATTTATGAAGAATAATAAATTACGTGTTATAGAAAATATTTATAAAAAGTTCGGTGGGTTAGCTCGAGTGGTTGAGTGCCGTGGTTATTATGAATAAGGTCTCAAGGTCAAATCCACGACCAACTGTTGTTGTTCTTTATGATATTGTTGAGCCTCACTCGATGTCCCCATCGGGTTAGGGGCACATAATCAGGTCAACAATTTACTCTGTTTACCATCCACAAAATGTGGGAAAGTACTCAAGGGTTTCCTGCAATTTCTTCCATCAAAATAAAAATAAAAAAGAAAAACAGAAAGAAGATTTTTTTTATAAAAGTATATATTATACATTTATTATTATTATTATTTGTTAAGTTTTAAATATTAAAGAAAATAATTGAGATAATCAAATTAAAAATATTATAAATGAGAGAGTTGAGAGATCATAATTGATTGTAAACCATAATATCAAAGTCATTATGGTTTTTGTGGACAACTATAAAATTGGGTATAGTTATGTCTTATATTATTGAGGAGGAAATGATGTTCTTCCTCAATCTTCTGTGTGTCACAAATTTTACAAAGTCATTCATTTCAAGGTGCTTATGCTTAGTCTAAAACCCAATATTAAACATCATCAAGGATGTTATCACCATACAAAATTGAAGTAAAAAAAGTTTTCTTAAATTTAATTATCATAGTCTTGATTTTTTTCCACAACAAAAAAAACCAAAAAATGTAATGTATTAATATTTGGAACACATTACAATCCAAATTTGTAATAAGCACAAGTTAAAACCGACAATATCCACCATAATGGACAACAATGACCAAGCCAATTGGATTGCCAAAATAAGACTACATAACCAACAATACTACTCCATGATATGGACTAACAATGGGCCATTACAAAACCTAGACTTCAAAGACATTGCCCACTAACAATAGTGAAATCAATCACATACCTAATCCACCATCAATCATACATATCCCATATGGAAAAGGGAAAGATATTAGAAGTCTTATTATAAAAAATGAAAAAAGAGGAAATATATCTAAAGAGATCCCCTTATTCTCGTCCATTAGCTTCAACATTCTAGTTTCCAAAGAAACAATAGGTTTTGATAAGGAATTTTCTTTTGTACTGTTCTCTTGGAAGTTGTGAGATAAAGTGGAATTTTCTTTTGTACTGTTCTCTTGGAAGTTGTGAGATAAAGTAATAATGGAGAAGTTACTTCTCACAGTTGATATTTGATCCATAATTGCTTGAAGACCAATATTATGCATAACATAAGTGCCATTTGAAAAATCTATGGTAATCTTGAAGTCCATAAATACCTAAAGACTATCCATATTCCTCTTGATTACTAGTTTTAATAGAGCTACCAAAGCTGATAACTCAACCTAATTGTATGTATGATCAGGATTATTTTCGGTACAAAATGAGAGCGGAGATATAATAAAGAGATGTACAAAGATAAATCAAATATCCAATAATACAACAGAGATATATCAGAGATATAACCATAAACACAGAGATACAATAATACACAATTTCTATTAATGAGTGAAATGTACAACACTGCAAAATTACAGAGTGAAAAACTCGCTAGAATGGTCGCAACCTATCTTTAAGAAGGGATGTGATGGATACGCTCATTTGAAAAAAGATGATTGTTACAATGAGGCTCCAAAGTCCCTTTTAACATAAAGAAAATCCAAAACCCTGACCCTGAAAGATGAAAATCCAATAGTTTTGTGGACCCTGTTTTGGGTAGTTTGGTGTATCAACTTCCCGGGGGCGTAACTTTGGCATATGATCTTCATTTGGGGTGCACGATAACTCATTAGAAAGGTATTGACGAGGAGCTTAATTTTTGGGGCTCAATCTAAGCCTTTGGCTATTATTGAGGTGCTCGATTGCGAAAAAACGTCGTTTAGGCCCTCAAAACAACCCCAAAAGTTTAGGAACTGAGAAAACTGCTAAAAATAGTAAGTTGCCAGAAAACTGTTTTGAGCTAGTTGTAATAGGTGGGTGGCCATCAATATCCACTTGGATTAATACTCCCTCCTTAGGAAGCAATGTTCTCTATTGCGTTGAATTCCTGGGGGAGAGGGGAAAGCGTCCGTTGACTCCGAATCTTGGTGAGTTGCTTGCCTTGCTGGAGAAGTCACACTACTTAGCTTGTTAAAGACTGTCACGAACCTCTTGATGGTGGGGTTGAATCTATTCAACCAACCTGTTGTATCTAGGCTTGACCATGCATTGTGTAGGCACCCTGATAGGTGAAGAAACAATATTTTCTTTCTCTTTTGCAATTTTCTTCCATTGAATAGAAAGGTCTTGGACCAAGGCTGCACCATCCTTCTGTTCACCTTTTGAAAAAATTGTGAAGAGGGTGAATTTTGTAGTATGAGATATTACCTTGTGGCATTGTTTTAGTGGGACAATAGTCGGAACTACCTATGGTATCCTGTAGAGATGACCCCCCAGAGTAACAATGACACTATGGGGTCAAGACTCATAAATAACATGGCGCTTCCACATATATGGGTGGACCAAAAGAACATGATAGACATCTAACGGGGAAACATCACATAATACCGCATCCTTGAAGGGCTGGATCCCGTATGACAATCGACACTGTTGTCTGACATAGAGATCTCGTCAATGGTTAAGCCACTTGATGTTGTATGGTTATGGGTGTGGTGTTGTCGACAATCCCAACTGTTTGATGACCTCTATTGAGATGAGGTTCTTCTCGCTTCCACTATCAACGATA
The DNA here is from genome assembly GCA_009831015.1 of Picea engelmannii. Classification (NCBI taxonomy): domain Eukaryota; kingdom Viridiplantae; phylum Streptophyta; class Pinopsida; order Pinales; family Pinaceae; genus Picea; species Picea engelmannii. The sequence continues at coordinate 39,675 of ML807206.1, forward strand.
AAATTCAACGGGCCCCCCTTCACCCACATCTGTGAATGAAAAAGGCACTCCCCCTCTCCAGGATCTACTATCTCTTCTGGTTGAATTGTCATGGTCGTGATAATAGTAGTGGGGACTGCGTAAATGATCTGTCTTTTCCCATTATTTTCTGAATTAGATTCTGAATCAGGGTTCGACTCCTTTTCTTTGATCTCGTCCACCAATGATTGTTTTGAGCAACATTCATCAGTGTTGTGCCAGGGGATTTTGTGGAAATTGCACCACTTTTCGGTGTCCTTCTTCGTCTGTTTGTTACCCTTCTCTTCCTATGGCTTGGACTGGTTTTCTGGAGGCTGGTTGTTAGGGTCATCTTTACCATACTTTGGTTGTTGCGGATTTGTAGACCCGAACTCTCGTTTGTTCTGGTGCCTAAATTTTTTCTCGATTTTGACAACGTATCAATAAGCATCTCCCAATGATGAGATGTCCAGGAAATCAATTTCGGTTTAGATGTACCTATGTAGAGCCCCAAGGTATTTAAAAACCAAATTTCGCTCAGTCTTTGATACCCATCTTGTTGCGCAAGGTATGGAAAGTATTTGTGAACTTCAACACTATTTGGCCCCTCTCTTGCTGCAATATGGTCCATCTCATGTACTGGTCGTCATAGTTACCAATAGGGTAATATTGTTCCTTGACCACATCCACAAAAAAATCTCAAGTGGGCTTGACCCTATATATTCCATACTCCTCTCTGGAACTTTTCTCCCAGTAATTTTCCCACTAATGTTTGACATGGGGGAGAGCCTTAAGGAGCGCGAAGGTGATCTTTTCCCTGTTGGAAAAATTGTGAACAAAGAAATAACTTTCTAGCAGATTTAACCATTTCTCTAGGGCATCTGCATCTATCCGACCTTTAAATACATGAATATAAAAATTAACTTGTACCTTGAAAGGAGAGATGCCTCCAAAGTGGTTTCCTAATGAAGATTCACTTGTTGTTATCGACATGCGTTGAAGGACGTGGGAAAAATTCTCCATCATTTTGTCCCTCTATTGTGTGAGAGTTTGCTCAAGTAACAGATTAATAGAATCTTTTACTCCTTCGTTTTTATTTTCTTCCACCATGGAGGGTTTCCTGGGCGTGCAAGAGCGATTTTACTCAAGAGAGAAAAGCACAAGACCCAACTTTCTATACTCAGACCTCATCGGGGACATGCATTGAAAATCAATCAAGAGTGGCCTGCTCTCATACCATTGGTCCATATTATTTTCAGCATGAAATGAGAGAGGGTATATGATAAGAGATGTACTGAGATATATCAGATATCCAAAAATACAATAGAAATATATCATAGATATAACCATAAACACAGAGATACAATAATACACAATTTCTATTAATGAGTGAAATGTACAAAACTGTAAAATTACAGAGTGAAAGACTTGCTAGAATGGTGGAAGCTTATCTCTGAGAAGAGATGTGATGGCTATGCTCATTCACAAGAATATGATTCTTAAAATGAGGCTTCAAAAGTATTTTTAACATAAATAAAATCCAAAAACCTAACACTGGAAGATGAAAAGCCAATAGTTTTTTGGACCTCGTTTTGGGTAGTTTGGTGTATCAACTTTCCGGGGGCATAACTTCGGCATACGATATTTTTTTGGGGTGAATGGTAGCTTGTTGGAAAGGTATCGATGATGAGCTTCATTTTGGGGGATCAATCACAACATTGGTGTTCCATTCAGGTGCTCGATCGAGAAAAAACATCATTTAGGTCCTCAAAATGGCCCCAGAAGTTTAGGAACCGAAACAATACTAAAAATTGTAAGTTGCCAGAAAACTGTTTTGAGCCAGTTTGAAAAGGTGGGTGGCCACCGATATCCACCTGGATCAATGTACCTTCCCCCAAACCTAAATATAAAGAAACAAGATGAACATATTTAAAGAAAAGACAACCCCTAGCTCAACACTTCCACAATTTGTTTTAAGAAGCTATGTAATACCCTGGTTTTGAGTTCCTAGATTAATAATGTATTTTGTTTATTGATGAGAGGATGGAATTCCCAAACAATTGAAAAGTCTAGACAACCTAGGGAATGTAATACTTTTAGTAATAAAATACATCGTTGGTTGCGAGAAAGATAAGGACAAGAGTTATATGGGGCTATGATTCCACAAGAGGCGGGGCTGAGGGTATGCTCCTTTATATTTTATAATTTTATTTTACCCTTGATTTTAGTAAGGAAGGGAATGGTAATTTGAGTCTCTTGGAGAGGCCACACTATGCCTTCAAAGTTATATAAACCCCGCCTGTGGACTGTTTGGGGGTTACTACTACTTACTTACTTCTTTCTACCTAATTATGGTTGCTTCATTATTTTGGGTTGCTCGTTTATTTTGGCACCTTAATCTTGATCATATTTACCTTCCTGATTGCTCACGTGGTATCTAGGTTTTGGAATGGGGAGACAATTTGTTGGAGGTAGTGAACCATGGTTGTTGGATATAGGAATTATTGGCATTCCAACAAAGATTTGATGTCTGTGTGCATGAGAATGCTGGTAGTAATGCCAAGACTATTAAAACCTAGGATCCTAGATGTTTCTATCATTGAGATTTTGTGACTAGTAACACTGGAGCCCTGGTTCAAGGAAAATATTCTGAGGGACTGCATCGAAGTGAAGGGGGTTCATGCTCTTAGGTTTTGCAAGCTGATGGAAAAGAGAGCTAGTAAATTGGGTTTGTTGTATGATTGAAAAACTGTGAGAGTTGATTTTCCAAACTGGTTTGGGAAAACTAAAGTCAGCCTAGGACCCATCCTTGTGGATTCATATCCCTGGATCAGGGGTGACCCATTGTTGAGATTTGGAACAACAATGTCTAAGGTTGGGTGGAACGTTTGACGTCTGCATCCAGTTAGTGAAATTCTTTTAGAATATAAGTCTCTCTGTGTTTCTGTGTAATTATATTTCATTGTTTATTATTGATCTTTAATATGTGTTTCTATCTTGCATGCTTATTGTTAATGTTGTGTATGGCATGTGATTCATTTCTTTTATGTTATAACATGCTTCTTGATTACTTTACGTGCATGTATCATGCTTCTTTATTTAGCAAGTGATATCGAAAATTGCAAATCCCTCAAGAACGTGAATTATTGATGTACCTGGGCAGTGGGTACGATAAAAATCAGTTTCAGAGCGAATCATTGGGTTTTCTAGTGCTAGGTACATCACAATCTCCGTAAAAAAAAGACATGATTTATCAATTACCAAAGGGATAATTTGGCACTGAGACTTTTCCTTCATCGAGTCTTTGTACTCCTTGTAGCAAAATTTGACTCCAAAGAAAACTTTCTTTGGGGTATAGATAACATCTTGAAAGGTAACTTCATTCCTAGTGCACCGTATAGCCCAATCAATAGCAATTGGAAAAGAGCAAAAGTCACCTACCCTCTTACCCTTGAACTAGGATTTGAAAGCTTCTAACATTTTGTCACCTTCCTATCTACCAACTCTATTCAATAATGACAATGATGTTGTCCATACCTTCTTTGAGAAATGGAAACTCATAAAAAGTTGTGCAGTAGACTCCTTGTGTTCTTGGCATAACATACAAATACTCAACCCCTTCCCATATTCTATAAGAAGTCCCAAGTAGACACCTTGTTAGATAGATCCAGCTAAAAGAAGAATTTATCTTTTGATGCCCCTTTTAGCTTCCAAATTATATGACATTTCTATTTCCTTTCCATCCTAACATCCTTCACAGACAAAGACACGTGTCCCAACTTGGTTGTGTAGTGGCCTATCATAGGGTTTTTTGACAAGATTATTTCATCCTCACATTCCTTCATTTTAATGGCACTATTGATGAGAGTTTTTGTATAGGAATTCCATTCTTATGCCTAGAATCTCGCAATCCCCATTTCCTCCATTGATTTCCAAGATTCTATCCACAATGTTCCCTGAACTAGAGATGAGGCATCATAAATGGAAATAACATTTATATTTTGACGATATGTCTAAAGTTCCTGTGAAACGTTGATGTTTCCTTTTTCTCCCACATGCACCTTTTTACCATCATAAATCACCATGCCAATTGAGAAAAAATCATGGGGGAGGATTCCACTAAAGCTTTCTAAATAATTGAACAATTCCTACGATATTTAAGCTCCTTTCTTACCCACTCCTTGAAGGTTAGGGGCTTGATATACTTATTTTTCATGATTTGATGACATAGCCCATCCCCCTTGAAGAGTCTCCACAAAATTTTATTTGATGGACCAAAAAGTTGGATATCCTTTAGACCCTATCCCCATGGAATCTTGAGCTTAGATATTCTTCGCCAATTGGCCCATAAGATTGCATCCCGATCTTTTTTCCCTCTCCAAAGAAAATAAAAAATGTCTTCCTAATCGTCTTTTGGGTCAAAATCTTATTTTGGATCATAAGTGGAATGTGTGGTATGGTGTGCTAATAAACTAGAGTGGCCTTTAATACCGACTTTACAAGTTTCAAACTTCCCCCGAGGATATCCACTTATTAGACCATATCACTACTCTCCTTTTAATCTTGGTGTATAACCACATCTAGCTGTTAAAACCATACACATTCACCTTTAAATTAAACCCAACATATTTGATCCCCTTCTGGAGGGAATATCTTTAAAGCTAAAAACTAATTTAAGACTATGAATAGACTCTCCGTGATCTTATGTAGAACCAAATAACATCTTTGTTCATTTATTTTCATACCTATTACTTCCATTTACAAGTCTATTATTTCTTGTATATTGGTTGCATACCCTGGTGAACCACCCGCATACAATAAAACATTGTGTACAAATAACATATGTGTTAGGCTATGATGTCTTACAATTATTATGCCCATCCATCTTCCCCTTTGTCATGAGGATATCAATAAACCATGTAGGCCCTATTCAACCGACATAAATAAGAGGAGAGATAAGGGGCAACCATGTTTAAGCCATCTAAAAGTTTTGAAGAAGGGTGTTTCCAATTCATTAATCAATATTGAAAATAATATTGAGCTCAATCAACCTCCTATCTGTTGATATTATGATAGCCGCGGGAGGTATTTACCTCCACGTGTAAACCTGACGAGAATAGAATATTCTGGGAAGCAAGAAGAAACCCTAATTAATTGGTTAATAACCCTAGAAGACAAGTCAACTCAAGAGAATGACTTGTATTAGGTTATTATCCTCCAAGAGAAGAAGATGGCTAAAGGAAATATTATATACTAAATAATTAGTACCCAGAATGAGAAGTCGGCCCAGGCAGTCTGCTAGAAATAGTATAAATACAAGAAGCCAATCTTCATTCTGGCCAGTATTCTTAGAACTGCAGAAGCAACACTCGTGTGCACTGCAGTTGGGAAGTTTGTGTGCAAGTTTGGAGAAGAGCTGTTGTTATAGCTGCTGCAACTAGCAAATTTTGGTTTTGGCTTGGACTCTCTCTTGGTTATGGTTTGGACTCTTTGATCATCTCTTGTTACTCTTGTTTGGTGCGCTATCCTTGGAGAAAGGTGCACCACATTTGTTTGGTTATCCATTCTAGGGTTTGCTTCTAGAATGATTCTCTGTCAAGGTTAAGGTGCTCGGGGGTGGCTTCAGCCTATGGTTGGGTAACAATAGTGATATTGTCTATGGTTAAATGAGCACATCCATTATATTCTAACAGGTTATGGGCCCACACTATCTTCATACAGTCTAATCGTTGGAAGATAGATTTGGAGGATTTGCTCAGTTGCAATTGCAGCCAGTTTCTACTGCAACAACGAAACCCTAACCCTCTCATTGAGGCACATTAAGTGAAGAGATTGACCTAATTTCTGGATGTACACCCTAGCCTATCACACCTCCTAGTACTCTCAGCAATCTAAGACGTCAAGTTTGATTTTTTGGTCAAATCTAGGGTTGACCAAGTCAAAAGCAGCCATGACTTACTCTGTGAAGTCAAAAAACAAGTTAGAAGGGGATTCTAACTTCAGAGCATGGAAGAAAAGGATTGATGTCATCCTTTCCAAGAATAAAGTGTTGGATATCGTGAAAGGAAAGATTGTGGAACCAAAGTTTGAAGAAGGAAAAGAGAAGGAACCACAGAACGTTGCAGTTATGAAGAAGTTCAAAGACATTGACATCAATGCCATGAGTATCATAGTGGATTCTATAAAATACCAATTGATACCCTACATCTCCCATCTTGATTCATCTAAGAAGATGTACGATGCCCTAAAAAACCTCTTCTTAGTCAGAAACATTGGACAAGTAATGAGTCTGAAGAATGAGCTCTGTGACATGAAGATGAATGATGATGACAACCTAACATCATACTTTGTGAGAATATCTTAGTTAAGAGATCAACTACAAGTTATTGAAGAAATCATATTAGATAAGGAACTGGTAAATACAGTACTCAACGGTCTTCCCAAGACATGGGATGAATTTGCCACAAGCATGAACACAAGGAAGGAGTATCCTACATTTGAAGAACTTTGGACTTGTTGTGCACAAGAAGAATCAAGGATTAGTGCAAAAGAGAAACCTCAAAAGAAATACGATGATCAAGCCTTCGCAACAAGATTCAAGAATTTCAAGAACAAAAGGAGTTTGGTTCAAGGAAGAAGCCAAATCAAGAGAAAGATATGTCAGCAATACAATGCTTCAATTGTCGAAAGTATGGTCACTACAAGAATCATTGTCCCAAGCCAAAGAAAATGAAGGAGACACACAAAGCATCAATTTCTGAAGAAAGGAAACCCTCAAGGAACACCAGGAAGGATAAAACAAACTTCTTCTTCTAAAAACAAGGTAACAATATTCTTCATAGTTCTTGTACATACCATGTTTACATAGTTTATGTACGTATTTTTCATATCTATAAGATGTTCAAAGAAAAACTATACCTATGGTAGAACAATAATATAAGGATTGTTATCTCAATAGCTACAAGTTAGACAATACACATGAAAGGATGAAGTACATCAACAACCCCTGGTAACAATTCATGTGGAAGTTATTACATAAGTAACAACTGCAAGATAAGCCGAAATCATAATAAATCCCGAAGAAACCTAGAAGAAGTAAAGACATAAAGAAATCAACAATCAAGAGGAAATTGGAAAAAGACTTGTGACACTTTGCAAAAGGCAATAAGGATGCAGACAGAAGCATGGGCTCTCTTAGTTGGAGGGAGATGATTACAGAATTCCAAAAGAACAACACGCATTCATGCATGAAGCAAGAATTAGGAGGGATCTAATCCTAAATAGTATGATTCATTGAAGATGATGAAGTATCTATCCATGTTCCCATCAATGGTAGCAACCATGAAAAGCAACACGTGTTCAATTTGACTTTAGAAGAAGTCTTCTTCGAAAAGAAGACTTAAAATATCCCTGGTTTTCCATCCACATCCATGATCCTATGATGAAAGAAAGAAGTTGGAATCTTTAGGGCATTGGATCTATAGCAAATTCCATGGACCCAAGAGCTAAAGAGAAACATGAGGAAGAACATGATGATTCCAAGAAAGAAAGAAAAGCAAGAACAACCAGTCATTGTATTGAAAATCACAAGACTACCAGCCTGATATGAACTCACTAAAAGCAATCAAGCAGAGGAACTGAAAGTTGTGATGAAGAACAATGTATGGAAGACTTATGAATGAAAGCATTGCGATATCTAGAACTAGAGGTTCTCTCAGATGGAGGGAGAAGACTATGATGATTGTTTGTTCCAATAAACTAGACATACCTCTACATGAGCCATTATATCGTCTACAATATCCATGGTTTGGAGTTTACATTAGATGAATGCAAAGATTGTTCTCCAAAATAATTGAACAAATAACGTATGAAAAGCAACCTCAAGGCTTTGAGGTATACCAGAAAGAGAAACTTGTATACAGATGAAATAATACACTTGGTGGAGAACCTCTAATGCACAATAGAAGCGTGGAGAAAAATTTCTATAACAAAGATATTTTATCAGAATGGTTACTTAGAACTCCAGGATGATGGATTGCAAATCTATGACAAACTCTCATGATGAAAGAAGAAGCGCCACTTGGATATGTTCTTGTTTGACCCTTGCCACAATGTTATGAGCTAGTTGGAAACAAAAGATGAATTTAACAATGATATACTATATTGATCAGAGCTATATGAAGCCTTCAAAGAATATCAGTGTTCCAGAAAGACCGAAGTACATTGAGATCAAGCATTACATTCTCTGTGATGAAGTCCATAAAAGAGAAAGTGGTTCTCCAATATATATCTCCACAGGTGAGCAGATAAGCAAACATTTTGGTAAAGCCTCTATCCAAGATGAAAGACTTTGTGTACTAAAGCTGGAGCTCGTGGAGACGACTTCCTTATTGAAAAATGAAGAGATGACTCCCAGGTTGGAAGGGATCACTGATGTGTTATTGATTTATGGACAGTCATTTTTCAAGTTTGAAAAATGGTCTAGGAGGAGCAGTTCCTTTCCAGTTCGGAAAGTGGTTTGAGATTTTTGACGGAAAAAAAATTTCCAGTTCGGAAAATGGTCTAGATCAAATGGTCATTTTCGTAATGAAAATGGTTCGATGGATTGATGATGTACCATAGACAGTGATTCCCTTGTGGCCAATGTGGGGGAATGGTCTAGGAGAGTCTCTCTTCTTGATGGTCACTCTCAATAGTGGTCAAGAAGACTGGTCCACCTTGTTGGATAGTCATTCTTTTGAAGCTCACAGTTGTGAGCAATTTCGAAGAATGGTCCGTTTTGGAGGTTGGTGCAGGACAATCATTTCCTTAGGAAATGGTCCGGACAGTCATTCCCTAGGGTAGATTCATTCTCTCCATGTTTCACTTTGTTTAGTGCTAGAGGAATGGCCCATATAGGTGAATGGTCCAGGTTCAACAATCAAGGAAATGCATTCCCTAGGGCAGACTCATTCTCTCCAGGTTGCACTTTGTTTAGGGCTGAAGGAATGACCCAGATAAGTGAATGGTCCAGGCTCAGAAATAAAGACAGTTATTCTTCCTTGCTTGAGAAGAATAGTCCAGATAGCTCATCATTGATGTTTTACCTTCTAAGGGAAGATGCTCTTCTAGATCTCACATATGTGAGTGGAAGAATGGCCCAGATGATTCAGTTTATATCATAAAAATGTTTTTATGTGCAGGTTGAAATAAGATGATATGATTGTTATGGAGACTGTATGTATCTGGACAGTAGATGTATACTATTGTGGTGGATGTGTTCCACTAATTGTGACTATATGTCACTGATAAAGTATTTGTTTTCTACTTGGTGTGGCAGTGTACCCCTGGATTGTAGTTGTGTACTACTATGGATAGACACAGTTGTGTTCTATTAAATGACATTGTTCCGATTGCCTTGAAATCTATCAGTAGTGTTGGAAATGATTATCAACTAGATGGATGATCAATGGACATAGATTTCCCAGACGAAAAATGGTCCAGGACATTTATTCTTCTAGGACATATGTCCGGATTAGAAGAATGGCTCTTATGTCACTCTGTGGAGTGAGTGACTTATCCAACATCATGTCTGATTACTCAGATGGAGTATGGTTTCGAGAGATGATGCAGTTGATGACATTGATAGTGATGATGGTGCTCATGATCTAATCATGAGATAGTCTATATGACTATATTGATGCTACCAGGTGAATGGTATGTTTGTGCGTAAGACCATTACCTTCAATACCTCCCTAGCTAGGAGGGAGTTTTGATATTATGGTACCTGCGGGAGGTATTTACCTCCATGTGTAAACCTGACGAGAATAGAATATTCTGGGAAGTAAAAAGAAACCCTAATTAATTGTTTAATAACCCTAGAAGATAAGTTGACTCAAGAGAATGACTTGTATTAGGTTATTAGCCTCCAAGAGAAGAAGTCGGCTAAAGGAAATGTTATATACTAAAGAATTAGTACCCAGAATGAGAAGTCGGCCTAGGTAGTCTTCCAGAAATAGTATAAATATATGAGGTCAGTCTTCATTCTGGTCAGGATTCTCAGAACTGCAGAAGAAACACTTGTGTGCACTGCAGTTGGGTAGTTTGTGCGCAAGTTTGGAGAAGAGTTGTTGTTGCAGCTGTTGCAACTAGTAGATCTTGGTTTTGGCTTGGACTCTCTCTTGGCTATGGTTTGGACTCTCTGATCAACTCTTGTTACTCTTGTTTGGTGCGCTATCCTTGGAGAAAGGTGCACCACCTTTGTTTGGTTATCCAGTCTAGGGTTTGCTTCCAGAATGATTCTTTGTCAAGTTTAAGGTGCACGGGGGTGGTTTCGGCCTATGGTTGGGTGACAATAGTGATATTGTCTATGGTTAAACGAGCACATCCATTATCTTCTAACACTATCTAGTGGACCATTGAGAAACAAAACATTTCATGTAGATACATTTACCTAATGTATAACCATGAGACTTTATCATGTGCTTTTGATAAATCTAGATTTATTATGAAAGTTGTCTTTTTCTTGTTTTGATGGGGTGAAATACTTCTTGTGCCACTCCCAAATCACTGTGAATCTATCTCCCCTTCAAGAAACCCAATTTTTTAGAAGTGATGGCCTTAGAAGTGCAGTCTACTAATTGAGTAGTCCCTTCTTGACATCTGCTAGTTTCATCAGAGCTAATAGATCATCATAATTGAATATACAACTAACATTATGCTCATAAATGTGAGCTATGTGATTTTCCACAACCTGCATATCCATGCGAGAGATATTCATTTTCCCTTTCACCCATTCAATAATAAGTTATTTTTTTATCTTCTTGGAGGATTCATTAAATTGAAACATGGCATATTCCTCATTGCCAAAATTTATGTTCTTCCAAACCCTTATGACCATCTTCCTTTAGTCTTCATCTTGCAACTAGATATGATTAAATTTAATAAGAGTCGGTGGTTAATTTAGGTCATCATTCTCCATCTAATGAAAAATACAGGAGTGAACAAAGATTCACACATGTACAACCCATGATATTACTTTGGCACCTCTAACAACATCCTACCAAACATAAAGAACCTATCAATCCTTTTCGATATGCCATCATTCCCTAGTCTATAATTTCTCCAAGTGGGAGACAACTTAACAAGTTCCACATCACACAAATTTACATCTTCAAATTTGTGTATGAAGAATTCATCAAGGGCCTACTCCCAAACCTTTCCTCTCTTCTTGGTAATGTTTAGGTTCCCCCCCACTATAATATTCTCACTTCTGATACTATCCTACTCAAACTGTTTCTCCCATAATTCCCTTTTATTCCCATAGGGCCCATACATATTGAAAATAATCAATGATTTCCCTAGGCTGAAGGATCGACACTCAACTTTAATCATTCACCAGATCATTTTTATGTTAGGAACCTTGCACTTCCACTTCCATCTAGTTATCAAGATTCTGACCCACCCATTGACTCCAAAGCCAAAAATTCCCAACATTTTAGAATGCTTTTCAATGAATCAATGAGCATGTTAATAACCACCAATGTTTCCCGTAGACAAAAAACATAAATATTGGGTGATTACTAATCTATGGATTGTACCCTTATTATGAGAAGCACACTCCCATCAAATGTTCAATGATAGTAGAATCACAATTTGACCTTTTTGAAAGACATCCCTGCTCTAAGTGTCCCTGGGATTGTGCTTTGTTTTTGTATCTTGTCTTCCTTTTGATTTTTTTTCCCTTACCAACAGAATCTAAGACTCACTCCTTGGAGTTATCCCTAATCCATAATCACCTCCATAAAGTCATATGCCTTCTTCTACTTCTGATTCCTAAGATACATCTTACAAAGTTTTAGAGGATTTAAGGTGGTATATTGCTTCCTTCTTCTACTCCAGTCTAGTAGACCATTTAGGTCCTTGACCTTATTCCAATTTACCCTCCTAGATCATTTCTTCTACCCACTTACCTTTGTAGAATAAGAATTTGTGAGTTTCCTGTTTTCTTTTCCCTCCTTCACCAATTGACCTTCCTCTACTCCTACTATTGGCAATGTCTCTACTAGGGTAGGGCATGTTGCTTTAGTGTTCTCCTTCCTATCTATTGAGACACAAACCCTTGTCCCCCTTCACTTGAAAATGTCAATCCAATGATATCCATTAAATGATTGTTGATCGAACCTCTTCCATGCAAACTAACCTCCTTGGGGACTATCCTCACCTCTGAGTCTAGAGGATTCCTACCCTTGAACTGACCTTCACTATGTGAGTCCTCCTCTTTTCTAGCTAGCCTAGGTGATAAATTATTTTTGACAATAATAGTCCCTTTCTCCCTCATGCTTGGACCTTGTTTCTCACCCTAGGTTTCCACTTTCCTTGGAAGTGAAGAGGGACTTAGACCCAATATTTCATATGGACTATAAAACCTACCCCTCTCAATTTCACTCAAATTTGATGTGTCCATACCATCGAAACCAATTGCAGTGGAAGGGTATATTTTGTAAAAACTTCCCACCTTCATACACAATCTCTAGTGCATCATGCAAACCCTTCCTTAAATCCATCTCTATACACATCTTGGCTACTAGTTTACTAGAATTTGCACAATGGATTGGG
>ML807206.1:52779-67381 GCA_009831015.1 Picea engelmannii
ACCTTTTCCCTTCCTCATCAAAACTGCCTTTAGATCTCACCATGCACTCTGTCAAGTAGTGGATCTAGGATTTCCTCCTAGCCCTAGGTCACTATATTTTTTTGAAGCAATCTGAGGGGACAAAGAAGAGGAATTAACATATCAAATTGTTGTGAAGCTACCCCAAAGGTAGGAAAATGAAGTTTGGACCTAATTATTCCAAGAGATCTGTCGAGTAATCAACTAGTTCCTCTTCTCCTTCCATCATATTCAGTCCATCCCTTGTTCATTATCTCGATATTATCAATATTGATAATAAGTTCATCATTTTTTCACAAATTTTGGAAAACTTCAATTTGCTTGTGTAGATCGTCAACAATTTTTGTAAGAAGAAAAAAATAATCAACATATATAGAAGGATGTCAATGAGTCCAACCATGTTAACAATAATGCACTATTAATTCTATGTATATAATGCATATTAGCAATGCTTGGAGAGCATACTACAACTTTACTATGAATATACTAAATATATAAGAGAATACAAAAGAAACTAAGACAAACCTTTCGATGTTTAAATAATTGAGATAAAGATAGATTCATATTGGTTGTTTCTTTTTTTTTATTATAATATTTGTTATTATTACAAATAAAAATTTTCTTTTATATATTAACTATTTATTTTTACGCCAAAGGCATGTATACAAGGACAAATTTTACCTGAAATCTATCAACCAATACCACTTGTTTCGAAAAGCCACCTGTCCATTGTCATCATTCTTCTTGCCAACCACCTGTCACCCACCATGTCGTTCTTCTCTCCAACCACTTTTCACCCACCATTCCAACCACTTGTCTCCTACCATGCAATTGTCATCATCGTCCTATTCTCCCACCTCTCACCCAATATTACCTTGTTTTACGACGACATTTTGTTTATTGAGGTCGAGGTACCCTCATACTATCCTCCCACCTCTTGCCCAATAATCCCTTGATTTATGATGGTGATTTATCTGTTGAGGTCGAGGTACCTTCATACTTCAAGTTCCCCATATTGATTAGGTTTGTAGATCCATGCATCGCCATCCACAAATTCCTCAGGAGCCAGGAAATCCAACCATTTGGGTGCTCAGATGCCTTCATAGAGTTCATCTTTCACAAACCTGATGTCAATATTCTTCCAATATCCAAACCCTCCATTAAACATTCAAAATCCAAGATCAAACCATGCAGGTAACAAGAGAAGAAGAATAAGTTCAAGAAAATCCAGTAAAAACTAATGTATGTAAAAATATACAAGGAAAGAAAAACAACATGAATCCTCGACGAGTCGTTGCCTGAGTGAAGGGTTTATTTTATTTATGCTCCCCAGGTTGGCTGGAGGGATTTGATTTATTTAAAGTGAATCTTGTAGAGATTTCTTTGACATCAATATGACTATCGTATCAATCAATCAACATTGTAGAAGCTAAATCAACATGAATAACAATAATGGTTTATATGCAATGTATGTATGTATTTTTATCTACTATGCTCTTCCGAGATAGTATAAGTATCAATTTCGAGGAAGGCTCTACAATGGTCCTTCCAGTCTCGTTCTAGTCTCTCCGTTAAATTCATATTGTTGTGAAGAGAATGATAATCAAAAGTTCAGGGCTCATAATTGCCTCACTAATGCCCAACACATTTTCGTCTGGGTCGTAGATGTCACATTTTCTCATTTAAACATATCAAAATTTTTATCCCTACATATGTATCTATAACAACTGTTAAACCTAGGAAAAATTAAAAGCCATGCATAATCCTAGAATGATTACACTGCCACAAACACCAAAGTAGCCACCAACAACATTTTCATAGGCATAGACGTTGTCGTGCTTGAGTTGCTCTTTGTGGTTGTGGTAAAGACGTTTCCCAGCACACCATTTTGTTTCAACTCATTAATCCTCCAACCTATTTTCTCTCGACTGAAAGAAATTTCAATAGATGAGTAGTAAAGGAAAGTAGGAGTTATAACTTGAAGACGAGAGGGGAGTTGAAGTTTGATTTTTTCCAACAGAGGAACTCCCGATGGTCGCTACTAAAAGAAAGAAGGCATGAGGATAAATATGAAAATAAATGGGGTGAGGGGAAGGACTTAACTTTTTTCGCATTCCTAGGTAGATCCATGGCTTGGGTGAAGTTGATTTCAAGCTGCTTAATAACATCATTATTGAGGAGATCACACATGCATTGGGAGTCATTGGCGATGATATAGATCATAGTAGAGCAACAAGATTTTGCAAAGCCCTTTGTAAATGACCAAGAAAACCATAGATCACAAGTGGGACAGTGGAATGGTTGTCAACTCACCAATTGGTAAATATCATGACATTAAAGTATCAATCCAGGGTTTGTAAACTTGCGAGACATAATTATTGTATGTAAGAGAAATAGTCTTAACATCAATCTTAATTCTAAAAAGAAGACTAGAAATTACTTTTGTAAATTATCTTTCTAAAAAGGAACCAATTCTTCAAATGTTCATAGCTTCAATGGTTGACAATTAGGTTACAAAGGGAAATTGTTTCAAAGGAATGAAAGCATCTTTGCAACTGGAATTTGTTTGACCATGAACTTAAGAGAATATGTATGCATCTAAAAACAAACAAAACAAAGGCTTTAAGAAATGCTAGATCCCTGTAACTTGATTACTATAGTCTCCTTGGTTGGAACTCATATTGTAGGGTGAATTTTTCCTCTTCAAATAATGAGCTAAAGTTGTCACAGTTTCAATGGTGGAAAATCTAATTGTAAAATGTAGTGTTCTTCACAATAATACTTTGTTAACCATGAAGTTTAAATAACTCAATAAGAGAGGACTCCCTGCAATAATACTCTGTCTAGCTGTGAGTTTTCTTAGGTTGCAAAGGATTCTATTTGAATGCAAATAAATCCCAAACAATTCTAATTTCTCAAACCCAAATTTGTCATAGTCACATTGGTGGGAAAACATGTTGTAAAAGGAAGGTTGTCATTATAGTTATGATTTTTTACAACAATACTCTATTGTCCTTATGAAAATTGTGGATTGTGAGAAGTTTCAAAATCAGCTTAATTGTAATTTGCAACAAAGAAACTACTGTAAACTGTATATCTAAAGATGAAAATGAAGGAACTGTTGAATAGAAAACTAAATGAAAAAGAAGAAAACCAAAATAAGATATTTACTAGTTAATGAAGAAGTAGAAAACTAAAAACTTTGTACAAAAATATTCAGTTGTGACACAAACCATTGCAAGGGGGCCCTTCCAAGATTTGGCTTATGCATATAACAACAAATTAAATGAAGAAAACTACCACCTTTGCATTAAGCATAAAAGTCAGCTACACAGGTTCATAAATTCCTCAATTAGATCCCCCAAAAATGCCTCTTAGTTTGGCATATTTATACATTACAAAACATAACTAATAAACCTAAAAACACTCTCTAGAATAATGTCAGATCTTCAACAACCTCCTATTGATGCTGGATCGATCTCAATATGAGTGATTTCCTCCGTGATTTGATGGACAGTTTGAAAAACTGGCCACACATAAAAATATGGGTTTTACATCTTTAGAAAAACCTCCAAATATCCCAAATCACACCTTTTTTAGAAAATCCTCCCTTCCATAGCCTAACTGGGCACATTCTTCACAAAACCCATGTTTTAGATTTTCCAAATTCGTCTTCATCAGCTCCAAACTCTCATCTGAAGAACACTGCCTATTTTTGATGTTGTACTTTTGCTTATGGAAGCCACGTGTTTGACCAACATTGACCTGTGAATTTTGGGCAATTTCTCATGCTCCAAAAGCTCACAAACCATGGTGTATATGTTGGGAACAAAACCCATATTCTCGTTTTCTCTATTTCGACCTGCAAATATGCTAAGCTCAGAGCAATTAGAAGAAAAAATCACTTCTGGTAATAATGCTAATAAAAACTCAAGAATTTGACAATTTTGCCTATTAAATAGAAAATAGAAACAAAACTAACAATTTACCTTTTCATCCTTTATTATTCATGGGTTTAGTGACAATAGGTGCAAAAATACCAAAAATGAAGGAAAAGAGGGTGAAAAGGAAGGTATTCATGGTGTTTTTTGACAACAAAATGTGAACCCAACAATGGTTTTGAGGGTGTACTCTAGCAATAAAAATGCCAATTGAAAGAGAATTCACAATAGAGATAGGGTTTTTGCACATGCCTCTACAGAGCGAGCGAGAGAGCCAACTATCACATGCAAGACAATGGAATCGTTTCGAGAGCATATTCAAACAAGAATAATGCTAATTGAAAGGGAATTCACATGCGAGGGAACTAGATATCACATACAAGATGTTCGATTGGCTTCAAAAGCATATTCCAACAAGAAGAATGTAGTTACCCATGGAATCATGGAAACAAGATGTAATTTCCTGTTGAATAGTGGCAATTAATTAAACATGAAAAATACGTATTCGAGTAAGAATAATGTCAATTGATACGCAATTCACAAGCAAGACGGGGGTTTTGCTCATGCCTCTTGCATTTACAATTGAGATGAGTGAGAGAAATAAAAATGGTAATTGTTGGTGGAGTCAAGGAAACAACTGTAGACGAGGATTGTCCATCAAGGCATTATTGTGTCAACTCACCACCTCCCCCTTGTCAAATCACCAATGCTAGTAACATGAGAGCTTGGAACAATGCAAAAACCTTCAAATAAAAATAAAACAAGATTCACCCTAGCTTTAACTATAGAAAACCAAATATTTGGAGACGATATGGGTAGGGGAAATGCTACAGGACATAATAGTTGCATACAAAGTTGGTAACTAATGTGTGGTAAGAAAAATATGGTTGCTCTAGAAAGTCCAGGAGAAAGTAAGATGAAAAGAAAACAATACATAATCTTTAATTTTCTTTTTCAAAATTCCAAATTGTGAGAAAGAGGATATGTGCAAGTTCTTTTTAATAGTGACGATATAATTATGCCGAAGGGATGTATATAGGGACAATTTTTTCCCAAAAATTGTCAATTGGGAAAAACTTATCGTCCAAACCACCTTGTATTTATATACCTCTAGTTGTGAAGCATTTTGTGCTGCATCGATTTTCTCCAACTTTTTTGTTTGGCTTCGTGCAAGCTTTAACTTATTCATTGATGAATTTCATAGCAGATTTCACATAAATGTTATAAATTTCATAGGTGGCACCAAATACACTGCCTTATCACATAGGAAGAAGCTTTCTCTTAGAACCATCAATAGATGATACAAAAATCATTAGTGGTATTTCAATTCAAAGGAGTAATCGACCAAAGGAGTAAGCTCCAGTTATCTCAATGATGTCATCGCCCAATTCCTTTGGAAAGATAAAAAATCTCCAACACATTGATTTGGGAGGTGCTTTTAGTTTGTTCAAACTGTTTTGGGGATTTAAGTTGGCTGGAACATCTATCTCTAAATGGTGCCAGAGCTATGATGTCGCTATTTGATTCCTTCAGAAAGCTAACAAACCTCCAACACATTGATTTGGGAGGTGCTTGCAATTTTCAAAGGCTTCCAAACTCCTTTGGTGATTTAATTCGACTCAACATATATCTTTGACATGGTTCTCCTCGGGGAGTCGACATTATGGAGATAACTAGAGCTTCTCCCAAGCCCTAATGGACCCTTTTTAGATCCATAATATTTCTAAAATATTCTTGCTACAACCCATTCATCGTACAACAAAGATACAAGGTCATCATCATCAATAACAAGTTTATGATTACTTTACCTGTAGCAAATCAAGATGTCATATTTTCTCATTTAAACATGTCAGAGTTTTCAACCCCACATATGTATCTATAACAACTAAAAAACCTAGGAAAAATTAAAATCCATGTACTAGAAATAGAAAAAAGCATCTACCTTTGCAATATGAGGAAGATCAAAATATGAAAACTTACCCTCCAGACGATACTCATGCCTCAAAACCTGTTGTCCGATACAATTTGTTATTAATCTAGGAGTTATCTAGCAAATCTAGGAGTTATTCATCTAACAAATATAGGAGCTATTCATCCTACAACACATATACAAGGTCATCATCATCAATAACAATTTATGATTACTTTACCTATAACAAATAAAAAAGATGTCATATTTTCTCATTTAAACATGTCAGAGTTTTTAGCCCCACATATGTATTTATAACAACTAATAAACCTAGGAAAAATTAAAATCCATGTACCCGAAATCGAAAAAAGCATCTACCTTTGAATCTTAGGAAGATCAAAATATGAAAACCTGCCCTCAAGATGATACTCCTACCTCAAAACCTATCATCCAATACAACTTGTTTCACAATTTCATTGCCACATCACCCATCCACCTGTCCCTTACCTCCTTTGTTGTCCATTGGGATTCAACCTCTTGTATCATCTCATGCAGCCACCGCCAATTGTTTAATATCCCTCCCTTAGGTTTGGCCACAACAACCTATTTACAAAAAGAGGGGATTCCATGTGTTATATTGGAAAAGGAAAATTGTGTTGCATCTCTATGGTAGAAGAGGAAATATGACTATTTGAAGCTCCATTTACCAAAGCATTTCCACAAGCTTCCTCTAATGTCGTTTCCAGAGGAGTTCCCTACATTTCCTACTAAGAATCAGTTTATTCACTACTTGGAATCTTATGCTCGTCGCTTCAACCTTAAGTGCAGATTAAATGAATGCGTGGAATTCTCTAATTATGATAAAATATGTCGAATATGGAGAATTCAGGTTGAGAATAGGTGTGGTGAAGAGGGAGAGTATGTATGCAGTTGCTTGATTGTAGCCCCTGGAGGAAATGCAAAGCTCATTATTCCATATATCAAAGGAATGGACAATTTTAATGGGGCTTTCTTGCATACCTTGTTCCCGCAACTATGCAAACATTTTGGTGTTGTTTGGTGAGAATTGAGCCACGTTGCATGGGTGGTCAATTAAGGTCCATGTTTTGATGCGACAATTGGCCTAATCAAACTTACCTTTGTTGTTTTTCTAAATTTTGATGTGCATCAATAAAAACTAAGTTTGTGGTTAAAAAGTGTTCTTCCTAAATTGTCTACTAAACTTTGACTAGGGGATGCACAACTTTAGGGTGGTGTGGGATAAGGGGCCAACACATCGCCCCATTATTTTGGCAGTGTTTTTATTTTTATTTTTTATCAAAATTATATTTGAAAATTTAAATTGATGCAAATATTCACCTTCACTCGTTGTAAATTTAAATTTTCACATTTGAATTTATCCAAATTTAAATTTGCCAAAAAAGATTTTGATTATAATTTTCTTTAAATATATCTTAATACTAATTAATTTTGACTTGCTATTATCGAAATTATCAAAATTAATAATTAATCGACATTATGCTTAGATAAACTTTGAATATTTGATATATGAACTTTAATGATACATGGAAATTGGTGGTGTATAACAAACATTTGTTTTTTAATATTTATTATATATATTTTTTTCAACTTGAAAATTCACTTTTAAATTGTATTTTTAAAGTGTGTTATTATTATTTGTTAATAGTTTAAATATGGATTATATGGGGGGCCTTTTCATGTTTAAGATAACTCTACAATTTTAAATAAGATAATTATGCATTGCTACCCACCTTTCATTTACATTACATTTTTAAATAGGGAGTTCTACATTTCTTTTTGTGCTACCCACTTTGACAAATATTATATTGTTGGGTTAATATATGAAATAGGTAGTTCTCCATTTATTTTTGTGCTACCCACTTTGACAAATAATATGTTGTTGGGTTAACATGCATGCATTCAGTGCAAAAGTTTATTTTAATATATTTAGCGGGTAGAAGGTGTTGCATTATGTATATTTTTCATGTGTATTACTATGTAGAATTATTCCCATGTATGTGGACTTTGATAGAAGATTGTATTTTGATATGTTAAATACATTATTAAAATTGTTTTTTCAAACTTTTTGTCGATGGCATATTGAGTTTAAAGGGATGTAAATGATCCATATAGTGTTTTCAATATATGAACATTATTGTGTCAAGTTAGCTTCTCATCTCCTCTTTTCATCGATAACTTTTCAATCACCTCAATTTCACTCTTTATGATTATATAAGGATGTGTCCATTGGCTAGACTTTGAATTATGTTCACGTAGTGTATTGAATGGAAATGTGCTAACCATTTTACTATTGAATGGAAGATGATTCTTGTTATCCCGCTAATGAATTAATATTGACCAAAAAATAAACTAAACATCTACCTACTCACGACATCGTTATTTAAACTTCAAATGGGACAAATAATCACTTCCACAAGGTATGCCCTTTGTTATAGGTTGCTCGATGAAGCCATGATGCCAATTATGCATTATTCATACACGGACATGCCCACATGTGTCAAAGTAAAAACTTATATAGTTTAATTAAGTTATTTATTATCTCCACATTGGTTGTTTTTTCTTTGAGTCAAGTTAGAGGTTTTAGTGGAGCGAGATGGCCTTCTAAATTTGGCTATTTGTCGAGTAAGATATGATAAGAAGTAAAGCAAGAGTAGGTACAAGTAAATGGACTGTTTTTTACCACGTCCATTGTGGATGGATAAAACAACGTCAAATGGGCATGTATATATTCTAATTAAGGCAAGTTGCTTTTTAGAAGACCATGGTGGCCATTGGATGGCCATCGTTGGCCACATCAATCCTGAGGTATGGCATCTTGTGTGTTGATGAGAATCCCCCATACCATCATTAGAGTTAATTAAAATGGTTAATATGATTAATGCCATTGTTAAAATGATCAAATTTGATAGATAAATTTACTTCCCAATTCAAACCCTCCTTAGCAGGGATGAAATTTGTGGGCAAATTTCTTGTCACAAGGCAATTTCCCATCAAATATAGTTACAAATTCTTCCTACCCATCAACTTTCTTCATTAAAACCGTTGGAATGGGTACTAGAGTTGTCGAAAACGTCAAATTTGATAGGTGATTCAATTTTGAAATTCATACCCCACTTCTTACATTAATCATTTCATAACATTGTTAAAATCATCATCAAATTTAATAAATAAACTCTTTGCCACCCATAATACATTTTATAATATTTTAACAAGATTTTAAAAACCTAAAAATATTTAAAACCATCTACCATGGTTTAAGGAATAATAATAGATTAAGCATTCTCTTTTATTCCCACCTCACGTTCTATAAATCATTACTGAATACATTCTCTTACTTTCTCTTCTTTTAAAGTTGGATTGGTTTTCCTTGACAATAAGTATGATTTTAAGAGTTTTCTCCATATTATATTCATTCTGGCTCATGTCACATGTAAAATTAATAATAATATTTAAATTCTACTTTATTCTATTAAATCGAATTAAAGTATGGATAATTTTTTTTTATAGGAAAATAGATTTATTTGATTATTTAATTTACAAAAATATATGTTTTTTTTTTTTTGAAAATATGAATAGGATTTCCAAAAACCAAAAGATATTTTTAACTTTAAATAGATTCATCATAAAAATAAAAGAGATAGTAATATAGATAAATTATAGTAATACCTCTAAATCAGAATTAAATCCAGTTTTCAAGAATCATAGTCCAAATTGCCTTCTATAGGTATTTGCAAAATCTGTTGACCATTTTACACCTATTGCGCTGCAAACCTGTGAATCCTCAACGAGAAAGAAGACAATTTTAAATTTAATTCTGTTTTGGTCAAAGGAGAAGATGATTTGATGCACAACTGTGGTTGAATATTTTAAAAGGCATTTGGCATCTTCCAACAAGCAGGAGGAGCTGCCAAAGACCAATAGAAGGATATGGATTGACTCCATAAAAATAGGATCTAGATCTTTAGTTGTTGTATTTGGTTTGACTTAGAGATTCTATAGATTTTCGATCCATTTCTTTGGGATCTCATGACTTTTATGTAAAGCTTATTTAAACCCATAGAGGCCACAGTGCCGAAGGGAGGTCGACTTTAGAGATTTGGCTATTATTCCTGTATTTGAGACATTATGAATACATATTGAAACATAAGCTTCTTTCACTACAGATTGTTCATTTTTTCCATTTCTTATCTTTTCCATGTTTACGAGTAAATGTCGTGTGCATTGTTTATTTTTATCTAATGACAGATGACTATCATCTCATCTCCTTACTGATAAGACTAAGCTTATAAGCAACTCCGCCTGTTATATTTAGTCATTCACACATGCAATTCTGTGTATGTGATTCTACAGATATGATGAGCATTCTTCATATGTCCACATCTTAATCAAACTTTCTGAAGAAATATAGTTGAAGGCCTTTTACTTTTGAGTGTATCCATGTGTTTTATGAGTGAATGAGAGCATATCAAGTCATCCAACTTGATCTAGTTTATACATTATTCAAATCATTTTTAAGTTACCAAGCTCATTCCCTTTACAGTCAGGGAAAGACTCTTGGAGTGTTAACAAAATGGCGTCGTTGTCGGGGAACATAAGTGAGCTAGTTTCCCTGGGAGAACGACACATATCCTACTTTTGATGGAAAACAAAGGGAGGACATAGAGATCGACTGTAATAGTCTTCCTGACGACTCCATGATTCAAAGACTACACTAGGGAGGATCCGCTTGACAGAAATATGAAGGGGATGAAATGTAAATCCGGGTATCAGTTCATTAGTCTTCTACATGAACTTTTGTTGTTCTTTATCATCTCTTTCTTGATTTCCCCTTCACATGTAAAGAGGATCATCTTGTGTTTTGTTTATTCGGATGATCATCAACCTTCTTTTATATATCCATCATTAGAAGAAGAAGATCTGCATACTGCTTGTATTGTAGATGTTGATTCAATATCTTTACTTCAACTTGTTCATAAAATTCAAATCTCTCTTTGATCTGATCAACCATGTAAGCTCGAGGAGATTGAAGCTATTTCAAAACCTATCCATATCTCATCAACTTATGCTTTTATTATTGAGCCTTCCAATCAACTTGGTTATCCTCATGATCAACCCACAACTTTTCAAACTAAAATCATAAATAAGTTGTTCAAGCATTTAAGGCTACCATATCTCCTTAACCCTTATCCTCTTGATTTATTTGAATATCTTCCTTGGTTTTCTGGAGAGGATCATGTCACAACCGAGAGGCATTTGGAAGCCTTTGAAAACTTTTTTGATCAATTCGAGATTATACATGATGATGTTATTATGAGATTGTTTTCAAAAACTTTGTTCAAAGATGTTGCAATATGGTTTAAGGATTTGAGAGATGATTCTATTGGCTCTTGTATCGAGTTGTCAAATGATTTTTCAAAGTATTGGGGTGAGAACAAATATTTTGTTTTGTATCTTGTTGATTTTTATGCTTTAAAGAGAGAGGAGAATAAATCTTTTCCTGTCTTCAATCGAAGGTTCTACAACATTTATCATGATATGTCTTTGGAGGTCCGACCTACAGAGACTGCTGCCATGGTATATTATGTTATGGGTCTACATTCAGAGCTTTCCCTTCTCCTGTTAGAAAGGAAGTCCTCATCCTTCAGGAGCTTGTTTGAAGATGCTCAAGAGATTGAGGAGAACATCCGTGCTTCCAGGAGGATCCGAGAGCGGGTTTACTTTGAAAATCTACATGCACATGAGCAAGCATAATGTCAGTATGGTTCAGATTTTGAGTAGGAAGGTAATGAATGTGAAGCAGATTTAGAACAACAACAAGCATGTGAGTTTATTTCAGATTGTGAATTAGATTCTTTAGTGTTTGCAGATGTTTCAATGGACAGGTATGCATGTCAAATTCTTGAAAATGAAATAGTTGATGACTGCATTGACAACTACATGTTTGTAGCTAATCATAATCCTTATGATTTAAACACGGTTTTATCATTATCCTCTGACCACTATTCTGAAGAGGAAGTTGTAGTGATTGATGATCAAGATCTGATCATAATACAATTAGAGGGTCATTAGTCTTCCAGCAGAGAAGCAGTCATGGTTAAGCAGGTGTTTTCCATGGATCAACATGTTTCTGATCTCGGTTTCAAAGACCCGGTCGCAGCCTTGATGGAGTTATACATTTCAGATCACCCGAAGATTTCAGATTTCTTTAACTCATCAACACTTCCGTGTGAGTATTGTTTCATCAAAGAGTTCATATCATTGTTGCTACATTTCAGATATCATCTGTTAATCATTGATAGAGATAAGATAATCTCAGTTTTAAAGTTGCTTGAATGGCTGTTATGGAAGTCATCATTTTCTTAACCAAATTGTAGACCTGGTTAGAGTAGGGTAGTGCATGAAATAAGCTCTTTTCTATAGAATTTGTTTTCTTCCATTTTGCAGCAGAAGTAGTAGTCAATGTGCTAGAATAATGGTAGTTTTTGAAGGTGTACAGAGATCGGTTGCACAGGCCAGATGACTCCATAGCCCAATGGACAAGGCAACTGGAACTACTAGGTTCTTGGAGCCCCACAGGGAGGTATCCATCCCAGCTGGAGCCAAATGTTAGCTCTCAAAATTACAAGTATATTTTTGAAAATGTCTTTAACATATTCGTGCTAAATTGTCAAATTTTGAAGCTTTTGCTTATTTCATGACCTCTAAATTTCTTATCTAGTCTTGACCAGCTTCAATCAAAATTCTCTGGCTTCGACCTCTTGACCTTCAAATAAAAAATGTTGTCCAATATCTTTAATCTGAATGTATTCCTGGTTTTCCATTGACTTTTTATTAAAAGTGGTGTGTGCTTTAAAGTGACTTAACCCTAGGTCACACTATATAGTATCCTAAGTCTAAACCTAAAGTTCTAAGCCTAAATCTAGTCACTATCCTAAGTCTAAATCTAAATCTATGCCGAGGTTTACAAAATATGCATATGGAGCCTTTTTAAGCTAAGTTAGGCCTTTCGGGATTTATAGAAATGACCAAAATTCTGAGGGGCCCACAGGCCCAAGTTATATCAAAGCCCAACACTTAGCACCAAGCCCATGAGGCCTTGTCTCATTCAACTTATCAAATGGTCATAGGAGCCTTGGGGCATATAAAACACTATAAAGTGTAGTTACCAGATTCATATGAGATTATGCCTATTGATAAAAAAATTAAAACACAGATTTTAACTACACAGAACGCAGGTGCCAAGATTGTGCAGGTGTTGAGTTGTTGTCAAGTTGCAGGGTTTAAGACGTCGATGTTCGATGCCTGTCATTACACATCAAGAGACATGTATCGACAACAATCAACAAAACACAGACAACTTCCAGGTATTGCAGACGTGGATGAGCTAAAAGCCATGAGGAAAACAACGTAAATGCCAGGTGCCCGATTCATAGGCAGAGAAGCTATTCAGATCATCGACATTCTAGAAAATAGAGAGGACTCCATGGCAAAGGTTGAGGTAATAACTGTTGCACTACAGTGCGCATAGGTGGTGCTTGACAAATGCCAATGTGTAATCCATAAGACTCTGGATATTGGTCAGTGTGTCGGTGCTGTGGAACCCAACTCTGTATTATCAGTCATTGCAT
The DNA here is from genome assembly GCA_009831015.1 of Picea engelmannii. NCBI lineage: Eukaryota > Viridiplantae > Streptophyta > Pinopsida > Pinales > Pinaceae > Picea > Picea engelmannii. Next base: position 66,318 of record ML807206.1, read on the forward strand.
GCATTTTTCAATTGACCTCGCTTCGGCTCTACATTCATTAATATATGCTTGTTCTGAGGAGCCTTGGTTGTTCTATTTCTAATCAGATGCACAAATAATCACAATTGGGGCAAAGGGGTAAGGGCCAGAGAAGGAAAGAATCATGTCTTTCTTTTGAGATTGAAATGACAAGAAATGTGGTTGTATCACCAGACGGACTGAATTTTGGATTGCTTCTGCAACGTTCCATCATTTTGCAACTGAAAGAGGGCGTGTCACGCATTCAGGCGACTAAGGAAAATGGATATCTTGCTGCAGTAACTACATTGGAGGGTCGGGGAAAAGTCAAGATTCGAGAAATGACTGGATATTTTGTCTTTCCTGTTAAATTTAAGTGCATATTCTTCAGGCTTTTCAAAAATGAAAAGCTAGAAGGTGGAAATATACGATTTAAGATACTTGCTATCAAATGGCTTGAACAATGCCGAGTATTCCAGGCACTGGGGAGCTTGGAAGGAGATTTTCTAGGACCTATTTTTGATCCTGAGATCAATTCTAAGAAGAATCTGAAACAGAATACTAAGATGAATGATGAGACAGTTCAACAGGTAGCGTTGAATCTCCTCAACATCCAGATGGACAACCTAGCCATGAAAAGTCTGTCAAGCAGAAGAAACATGGCAAGATTATACAGTCAACATCAATCAAAGTAACCTACAGGAGCTCAACTACATCTATTTTACTTATACTCTGTTTTTTATTTTTTGCCTAAGGGTATGAAAGCATGCATATGAAGATTCTGGTATCATCAGACCCTCTCCAACATTGGGAGCAACACTATTAGTTTAGAAGCAACGAAGATATCAACCCCCAAATCATAATTAAATCCAGTTTTCAAAAATCACAGTACAAATTGCCTTCTACAGGTGTTTGCAACATCTGTTGACCATTTTACACCTATTGCGTTGCCAACCTGTGAATCCTCAATGAGAAAGAAGACAATTTCAAATTTAATTATGTTTTGGTCAAAGGAGAAGATGATTTGATGCACAGTTGTGGTTGAATATTTTAAAAGGCATTTGGCA
>ML807206.1:67431-91052 GCA_009831015.1 Picea engelmannii
TCGTATCGGATCATATCATCTCAAGGCTGTTGAGCCGGCCTACTGTGGAAGGCAAAGGACTTTTAGGCACTCGACCGAAGGCCCGGTAGGGACTCACTATTCATATGGTGAGGGAGAGAATATCTAGATATTATATACGTCATATTTGGTTTGACGTAGAGATTCTATAGATTTTCAATCCATTTCTTTGGGATCTCATGACTGTTATGTAAAGCTTATTTAAACCCATAGAGGCCACAGTGCTGAAGGGAGGTCGACTTTAGAGATTTGGCTATTATTCCTGTATTTGAGACATTATGAATACATATTGAAACATAAGCTTCTTTCACTACAAAATTTCCATTTCTTATCTTTTTCATGTTTATGAGTAAATGTCGCGTGCATTGTTTATTTTTATCTAATGACAGATGACTATCATCTCATATCCTCACTGATAAGACTAAGCTTATAAGAAACTGTGTCTGTTATAGTTAGTCATTCACATGTGAAATTCTGTGTATGTGATTTTACTGATATGATGAGCATTCTTTATATGTCCACATCTTAATCAAATTTTCTGAACAAATATAGTTGAATGCTTTTTACTTTTGAGTGTATCCATGTGTTTTATGAGTGAATGAGAGCATATCAAGTCATCCAATTTGATCCAGTTTATACATTATTCAAATTATTTTAAAGTTACCAAGCTCATTCCCTTTATAGTCAGGGAAAGACTCTTGGAGTGTTAACAAGGTGTAAGATCAATTTAATTGCAATATCTTCATGGTTACAATTAACAATATTAATATGAAAACTTCCCTGAAATTACTTCAACATTCCCATTCACCCGTTTAAAAGATATGCTAGTATTAACATAATAATAACAATCTAATTTTAAGGTCACAACTAAGATAGACACCAAATTGGTGTATGAGACCCCTTTGTTTGTGGGACAAGGGACCCCCTTTGCACAAGGATTTGACTACTAAAGTCTATGGAAGTGTACATACCCTACCCCCTCTGAATTTGATCATGTGACCTCCTAGAAGGAAACACATATTCTTAACCATTAAGCATAATACATCATACATCTCATATATACAAAATTATATAATACACATAAATTATCTTCATCGGATAAACTGAGTTTCTAAAAAAAAAAATGGCTTGAAGACGATACACTCATCTATATACATGAAATGTGTTGGAGCCACCCTTGTTTTATTTTTACCCTTCACAATTTTCAATTTTTGATACTTGAAATCTAAAGTTGGTCTTTTGATTCTTTCCCCCGAGACTTTAAAAACGCCGCAACCTTATTACGTAAGCAACGATGCTTTTCCACTCTCAAAACAAGTCTACTTTCGTAAGAATGATCGCTCTTTTGTTTTACTTTGGGATCTTGCAAGTCGAATACTTTAATCCATGAGTTCACACGTCCCGAGTCACGCAACGGGGAAGTCGTTTTGATTTTTCACTCAGGACAATAGCTAGGGTAGAATATTTTAACTCATGATTAGACGTCGTCGGGGTTTTGCGCCTCGGCGTTCGCCAAGTCCGATTTTTTATTTTCACAGCCCTAAGAGACGGGAACACAAATTCCTAGCTGGGTAACCTATGTCAAAGATCAAAGGTAAAAATTTAACCATGATAAAAGTTGTTCTCGGCCTTTTGCCACTCGGCATTATCTATTTCGAAGTTTCCAGCTTCTAAACCCCGAACTCCTGAAGCCGCGAGGAAATTATCACTTGATTAATTAATCGCCTAATCCAAGATTTCCTTCCCCTTAATTAAGTTTTAATTATTTCCATCTCGCGATCTCGTGACTCGGCATACTAGTTTCCCAAAAACTGGTCTTCGAAGTTCCGAGTTGCGATATGGCAAATAATGATTGATAAAATTAATTATGCTCCAAATCGCGGTTACCGTTAATTAAGCCAAAATCGGTACTCGCGATCTCGCGAGTTGGGGACTCAAAATGTTAAAAGAAAATCCACGATGTAGCGAACAACGAGAAATTGATTAACGTTGGTAACATTTGATAATTTAAGATAAAACAAGATATATCCTGCGCCCTGAGGCCTGCACGTTTCCGGAGGTAGCCATTTGCTCTCCATGCTTCGACTGATTGTCAAACCGCCAGAAATTTATGACATTTATGGATAAGTAGGGTAAATCCACACATATAAGATCGGATTTTCCGCAATAAATTTGTTTCTAATTACAATTTGATAGGCTTGTTTCGAAAAGTACCAAATTTTCAAATATATATGAGATTTTCATTTTATTATAACGAACGCATTTTCATAAGCACGCAGAGCTCGTCATTTCCGAGTGAACTAATTTCTGTATGTATACGCAGTTCTATCACAGAAGGGCAAAAACGCAAGCTTCAACTATGGCTCCACGGAAAGTAGCAAAAGCGAATGTCGAGGTCGCAGGGCAAGGCTCGAATAATGTCTCCGACACTTTGCCCCGGAGTGTCGACTCGGTCCCTAGCTGGTCGTTTGTTTTAGACATTCTGCAATCAGAGTTGGTGAATTATTCAGACTCCGACAACAATGAAAAGGATGACCTGATCACCAAATACAAGATAGTGGTTCAATCCAGAATGCACAGGGTAGCAACCAGACCGCGGTTGCTCCCATATTATGATATGATCCGATGGGCGTTGGATCACATAGACCTACCCACCAGAACTATCATGAACGACCAGCGGGTCACGGTCGAGACTTTTAGGCCGGAGCATATCCAAACCATGTATAAGCTCCCGACGACATCTGAATACACGTATGGTGCTGAATTCCTGGAGGAATTCAAAGAGAAGGAGTGCACACAATATGATAATACCATGCCCGGTTTGATAAAGGATTGGGTTTCGCGCTCCGCGAAATTCAGAGCAAATGACCAGGGCGTTTATTCAATCGCTTCACTGGAGCCACAATATAAATATGTGGCAATGATGACATGTTGACTATTTGGGAGGGAGGACACATCACATTTCTTCATTGCGTGGGTGCCTCTCATGTTTCAGGTCGCAGAAGGTTGCTCGTTTAATTGGGCAAAGATACTCTCGGATAGTTTGGCCAACAAGGTCATAGAGTATCGGGAGAAGAAGGAAAGTGGGAGACCGTCCTCATTTTTCATGTCTGCATATATTATGGATGCGGTATGTTCCATGACACCATTCCCCTTGATGAGCTGGGCTTGGAATCCAACCCAAGAAAAACCCGTACATGAGTATCATGACAAACTGTGGGAAAATAAAACAGACAATTTCATATACAAAATTTTCAACTGGGTGATGGTGCCCCTGCATATCGCCATTTTTGGTCATCCACCACCTCGTATCTCAGACAACATTGCTGCAAATCTGAGTGGTATAGCGGATTGGTACGTGGAGGCAGAGTTCTCCTACTTCAGAGTGTTTGGGGCTGTTGTTCCCCCACTTGCACTACCATTGTTCATCCCCGACAAGCTACCTTGTCGTGAGGTCACTCGACAAACAATGATTGGCGGGGTGAGTAAAAAATTCAAAGCATCTTCAAAGAAGGTATGGCCGTCTTTTCCCATTCGGCTAAATTATTATTCTTTATTGGATTTCGGGCATGCCAAAGCCGAGGCTGCAGCCCTGGAAGACCTGAAATTGGTCTCCATCGAGTATAAAAAACATGATCCTCAGAAAATCGTGAGCAACCATTTAGCTAATTGTGGGATGAAGAGGTTTGAACATGAGTTTTCACCTCCGGATGACATTTTCTGAGGGGAGAGGTCTTATGAGGAAGTGCTGGCTCAGATCCGATCCTTAGCACCTAAAGACTCAGCCTTTGTATTGAAATTTCAGGAACACAAATGAAGTTGTCTCCCCGCTGTGTTGCGAGGAGGGAGTCAGGGCATTTTCAAGATGAAACCAAAGGATACTGAAGGCCCTAAAGATGCATCTCCCGACTCGGGAAAACGCTAGGATGAAGGGAAACAAACCGAGAAGCCCGAAGCAGAGGCACAGACTCCGGACCCGCCAAAGAAACAGAATCTAGAAACTGAGACAAAGACCCCTGAACCTCCAAAGAAGCAGAATCATGTCGATACTCCAAAAGAATCGGCAAAACAAATCGGAGAGCCCATCACCTCGGTCACACCCTTGCAGTCGGCACAGGGAAATGTCGGCGAGGGATGGATATTTAACGAGGAACTAAGGCCCATAAGAGCAGAGGAACTTCCTTCGAATGAATTTTTCTTTGATAAAAAGAGAAAAATGGTGGTGAAAAGAGAGTTCTACCAAGAGGGAGAGTGGACTGTTAAGAAGTTCAAAGTTATGACCAACGGAAAGAACAAAAAGAATGAGCAATTCACCACGGAGATTGCAGGAACGCTAGGGGCGTATGCATCGGCGAACCAATTTTCGGTCGGATTGCTAAAAAACCAGCTCAAAAGGAAAAATTGCCTGATCAAGACTCTCGAAGACAGAGTAGCTTCGGCCATAGAAAATGCTAAAGGTCATGTGAGCGGGGTGATAGAATTGGCCCGACTAGCTGATAAAAATGAGATACAAGCGCTCAAAACCAAGCTCGAGCAAGCACATCTCGCAGTCCGAGATGGTTGGATACAGGCGGGGCAACAAAGGGCCATGATTTCAGAGCTGCAGACTCAGGTAGAGATCACCGAAAGCAGGATGATCGACGTCAAGGGGTTTAAATCCCGAGCGATCGAGATTCGGAACAAGATCTCTTCTGCACAACAGAGTTTTCTCGCCAAAGTGGGAGCGATCCGAGAGAATTGTCTTTTGATGCATCAGGTTTCCGAGAACCTGATTGTTAGAGAGAGGGATGCAGAAGCGGCTCGAGTCGCCTTCCAGGAAGCGGTGATAGCCACGAACAACAGAGTTTCGGCAGGTTTTCCTGGACTCGCCATCCCAGAACAAACTAGAGGTAACATTCTGTTGAAGGATTGGGAGCATAACATTGCCCTGGGCAAGGAACAAGCCCAAAAAGTAACTAATTCATTAGAAGAAACCTTCAATTCTATAGATGGCGAGTTGTTGGGTATGTACAGTTGAGGTGACGTCGAAACATTGATGCAGATGAATGTAGAACAAATCTCGCTTGATCTGAAAGAGAAGGACGAGAGAGATTCAACCGATATCTCTCAGACAGATAGGGTGGACATGGCCCAAGTTGATAAGCACTTGATCCAGCCCAGCGTGCAACTAAGTTCCCTCGACATCATCGATGTACAAATGGGAGACAAGATGCAACAGTTAGCCTGAGAATGTTACTTCACCGAGGCCAGCTGTCAAGCGGAACCTTCACGATTCATATCTCAGCTTGTGGAAAGATGTATCGCCTGCACCGAGTCCGCGCGAAGACGAGCACCTGGCACTAAATGAAGACATGATAGGGGAGATGGAGCGATTGCTCTCTCCTCTGTCATAACTGAAATTTTTACGACTATTGAGATTATACCTGCTTGGCAGAAATTGTATAAATATACCCCAGAGAGAAATAAACAGGGCTGGACCCTTTTTGAGTTATTTGTAATAGAGTTTTTACATTGAGAGTTAATACAAGCAGATCTGGAGATTCTCAATTCCGTCACTTCTGTATCACAAGTTTGCTTCCATGTATCTCATTTTTACATTTCAATTCATGTTCATAATTGATGTGCTTCGTTGTAATTTAGTACGACCACTACTATAACGAATGAATTTGGGTTTTGTACGACCACTACTATAATTGTTTATTGCCTTTCCTCTACACCAGCTATCAGCTGTGTAAGACCAATTTGCAGTTTCAGAATTCTACATGTATTCTTTGTTACATCGGTTATTTTCTTACATATTTTCCTCTCCCATTTATATCGTGAGTTTTTCACTGGTTGGAACTTTACTTTGTAAATGGCTCAATGTTTTTCTCTCATCTCACCCCTTTTATGAAAATATGATACAGTTATGGGAACGAGCCTTAGATTTGCATCTATACGTTATTTCTGCAACTGTAAGTTCTCTTTTATAAGATCAAACTGAGACAACACTCAATCTTTCCTAAAAATATTTCATATCTTTACTGTTCCCCCATGAGAGTTCCTATACCAACTCAACCTAACGTTGAACTCGGGTTATTGGACCAAACACACATCGCCTTAAACATCTTCAACACTATCCTTAAAACAACAATTAACCGGGCCGAACTTGAACAATCATGGGCAGCCATTGAGCGAGATATAAATATCCAGGAATAGTTAGAAGCCAGACAACGCCAACGAAGAAATCTTCCTTAGTTTCCTTACCCGAAGGTTGACGTTTCTCTCTTCTCCATCTTTTAATCACTTTCGGATGCCTTGACACTGTACTTATAAGCCTTAAGTACAGACTCAGGAACAACATCTTTTTGGCACCGTTGCCGGGGAACGAAGTTACGAAATCTTTCTCCCTGGGAAAATGACAATTTGTTTTTCATTGAAAGTGTTACCCTTTGATAGTGAACAAAGAGTACACACATTTTAAGGCTTTTTATCTTTCACTTGGCGACTCCACGAAAAAATAAACTGGAATTCGGTCGAAGGAATACCAGACAAAACCCAGATGGTGAGATGATTACGCTAGTTACCGATCCTGAAAAAATTCTAAAGGCGAGAGGCTCTTTTAAGCCAACCGCTGCAGTTTACCAACTTGAAATCCCATCACCGAAGGCTGAGAGTCCTTACGAACCCTCGACCTCACTCAATCCTTACTTTGACGCTAAACATTCAACTCCAATCTGCTCCGAAATTTGGAGCGAGATTCATCCAACAGTCCCCTTGATACATAGAGGAGAAGGCCCTCTTGAAGGTTCATTGGCTTTTGAAATACCATCTTATATTCAGTTGAATTTCCCCACTTCTCCAAATCTTGAAGAGTGTGTTACACACTCGTTTCCCACACCCGTCGGTTTTACCGATTCTGTCTCTTGCAAGTCTGAGGAACCAACTCCTCGAGTTCCTGATCGTTCCTCATCAGAGTCTCCTCTTCGCGAAGAAAATAAATTTTCCCTTTTATTTTTTGAAAACCCCCTTTATAACTCCCCACAAACAATGATGGTAGCTACCGGAGGAGGAGGTGGAGGGTTTATAGGAGGAGGCAGAGGGTTTATAGGAGGAGGAGGGGGAGGAAATGTCCCTCTAGGAGAAGGTGGAGGAGGTGGAGGTCAAGGGCCTGCCCCCCTCCCAGAGTTTTTGTGAAAGTTACAGCCCGATATGCTCCTTTATTATTTCCCAACCCCCTACACGATCTTCCAGAAAACTACATAAAAAACTTACCAAAATTCACCGGGGAGGGAGATCTGACCGCTGCTGAACATATCAATTTCTTTGACCAATTCGTAGATATCTTTGGTATCGAGCACGAGGATGTATATTCAAGACTCGTCCAAACTTTTGAACGTTAGGTATGAACTTGGTTTCGAAGCCTACCCGCAACCTCTATCCCGTCATATGATGCTTTGGAAGATGCTTTCCTCAGACATTGGGGTGAGTGAAAAGACCATCTCTATTATCTAACCGAATTTGGGTCTTTGAAGAAAAAGAACTCGGAAATAGTCATGGAATTCATTCTGAGATTCAACAAATTGTACAATAAAATCCCAGCTGAAGTCAAGCCATCTCAACCCACCGCCAAAGTAACCTTCGCCGTAGCTTTCGAGCTGGATTTCGCATTACTTTTGTGAGAGCGAAGGGGAGCCACCTTAAACCGTATGCAGGACTATGCGATAGAAATAGAGTCTAACATGATGGCTTCAGGTAAACTTAGGGCTAGAATAGAGACTGGAAACCGAGATACCAAGCGCTTTAGAGAACAAGCTGGCCCTTCAGGGTCCAATAGATCCTCAGATGATAGGGTGGACGATATGGCTAGAGTGATTAAAGAGTTGTCGAATAAAATAACCCGAATGGAACTCGAACAGGCCAAGGCTGACTCTTATCCCAAAAAATATTTCAAGAGAAATCCAAACCCTCCTAATCAACAAAGACAAATAAAAAAGGAAGATCAGAAAATACAAGCTCCCTTGAAGAATGAAAATTTTATAGGAGCTAACGATTTTCAAGACTACGAAGATTCAGATAATGACGTCACGAACTTTGGTGATGACTTTAGTCAACTTTATCTGACTCACGAAGACTACGAAAAGTCTCTAAATACGCCAGAGCCGTCAAATGAGAGTGAGGAGGGTGATCACACCAAGAGCTGTGAACCTCAATTAGAAACTGAGATAATGATGGCCGATTTTCAACCAAAATACAACCTGAGATCTAGGAATAAGCCCACCTCCACGACTCAACCCAAGAGAATCCTTCAAAGGGGCCAAGCTTATGAGCCTTCGTCGGACGAGACCCCATTACCCAACAACAAAACTAGAAGGGTAAGCACTCAAGAGCCCGAGGTGAAAAAAGTAGAAGCTCAAACACATGAGACTGGACCCGTAAATGAAGCTACATCTTCAACTAAGACCATGAATGATAAAGCTGTCCAGACCAACAGGTCGGAAAGGAAGAATTCGGAAGTCACAACCAGAGAAACAGATAAGGTGAGCGGAGCTTTCAGTTTTGAGAATGAGTTAAACAAAATTAAGATACCAATCCCTTTAGTGGAATTAGCAAAAAACCCTGTTTATCGCAAACAAATGACCAAAATGATAGGTGTCTCATAACTAGAAAGCCACTCTGATGTTATAAACTTGGAATATGATAGACCTAACATCACGTTCGGTCCCCATTTTGAAGGGTCCAAAGACAACATCGCTCCCTTTTATATTACTCTGAACATACATGATCAATTGCTGCATAATTGTATGTTGGACTCCAGAGCTTCTCATAATGTTATGCCCAAGATTATAATGGAGAAGTTGGGTCTCCAGATCACAAGACCTTATGGAAATCTGTACTCTTTTGATTCGAGGAAGGTTAAATGCATGGGGATGATAAAAGATCCGGTAGTTACCCTGTCATAGGTCCCGGTCAAGAGTATCCTGATGGATGTGGTTATCGCAGACATTCCCCTTAAGTATGGCATGCTGTTATATAGGTCATGGGGAGCCAAATTGGGGGGTTCTCTTCAGTTATACATGACTTATGCCACAATCCCTGTGTTCGGTGGTCAGTTCACTTGTTTATACAGAGAAATAAGATTAGCATATACGGTCAGTGATCCTCAAAACCCACACAACTTCCCTATCTACATTGCAGACCAAGACCTGGGAAATTGCATCTTGTCTTTTGATGATGGTCTGGATGGTTTCCTGGAGGAAATCGATACAAAGCAAGAGAGTCAAACCCCATGATGGAATATCTGTGTAATACAGGTATCTAGAAAATGTATTTTGATGGTGCTTCATCTTCTGAAGGGGCTGGTGCTGGAGTACTTTTGGTGGAACCTGAAGGTAAGTTCATTGTTCCTTTCTCCTATCGTTTGCACTGGGACATAGATTACACTAATAACGTATGTGACTATGAAGCATTGATCTTAGGATTAGAGGCCGCCAAAAAATTAAATATAAAAAACTTGGAGGTATACGGTGACGCAGAATTAATAGTCAGACAAGTGAACCGACAGTACCTAGCCAGGCATCCTAGACTAAGGGCATATAGAAATTGCACTTGGGATCTCATGGAATTTTTTTTCTCATCCGTAAATATCCATTTTATCCCTCACGTCGAGAATCTACATGCTGATGCAATGGAAAAGGCAGCTTCAACCTTTTCTCCTCCCACGACCTTCAAACTAAAGTATCATATTGAAATCAGATACAAGCCTTCCATACCAGACAATATCTGACACTGGCAAGTCTTTGAAGATGATGAACAGATTAAGAAGTTCCTTACAGCAGTAGGCGAATTCTCAAAAACTCACGCTGACCAAGAAAACCAGAATGATTCCACGTGGATCATGCAAGAAGGAGAGGAACCTGAAGCTTTCCGAGAAAAAATTGCGGATCATCGTATGCTGGTCCTTAAAAGTAATCAGATTCCCAAAGGATTGATTCCTTTGGAAAGACTTTTTGATCAGAACGATGCACCTGTAAAGTCCACTTTGCAGCCCCAGCTAGAAGAGGTGGAGGATTGTGATATAGGGATCGAAAAAGAACCCTGGATGGTAAAAATATCGAAATTCCTCCCTCCCAAAACGAAAGTGAAGTACGAAGACTTGCTCAGACAATATAAAGATGTTTTCGCCTGGTCCTATGATGAATTGAAAACATATGACACTTCCATTGTTGATCACAAGATACCTTTGAAACCTGGGGTCAAACCCTTTAGGAAAAAGCTTAGGCAAATTAACCCCATCCTGTTACCCGTGATAGAAAAGGAAGTTAAAAAACTCTTGGATGCAAAGATAATCGTACCTTTGAGATACTCGGACTGGGTAGCTAACCTAGTTCCAGTCAGGAAAAAGAACGGGGAAATCAGACTATGTGTGGATTTCCGAAACTTAAACAAGTCGTCTCTCAAAGATAATTACCCGCTGCCCAAGATGGACCACATTTTAGAAAAGGTTGTTGGAGCTAATCGAATGTCAATGATAGATGGTTTCTTTGGTTATAATCAGATCTCTATGAATGAACAAGACATGGAAAAATCTTCCTTCACCACGCCCTGGGGTACTTTCATGTATGACAAAATGCCTTTTGGTTTGATGAATGCAGGGGCCACTTTCCAGCGAGCTATGGACATCACTTTCGTGGGAGAAAGAGACAAGTTCATAGTCATTTACCTTGATGACCTGACGATTTTTTCTAAAACTGACGACGAACATTTGGTGCATCTAAGACAGACGTTCGAAAAGTGTCGCAGGTTTGGTCTATCCCTGAATCCAAAGAAATCACATTTCGCTATGCGGGAAGGTAAGCTTCTGGGCCATGTCGTATCTAAGGAGGGAATCAGGATTGATCCTAAGAGGATTGAAGTGATAGATACTATCACTATCCCTAGAAATATAAAAGAAATTCAATCATTCTTAGGAAAGATAAATTTTCTACGAAGGTTCATTCCCAATTTCGCTGAAATTGTCAAACTGATTACAGGAATGTTGAAGAAGGATAGCGGGGTAAACTGGACCGCCGAGGGCAGGGCATCGTTCACGCATATTAAAAAAGTCATAAGTGAGTTACCTGTGTTAGCAAGTCTGGATTATCTGAAATATTTTCTCATCTTCTCTTTTTCTTCTGAACATACCATTGCCGCGGTACTCTTGTAGAAAAATGAAGAGGGGTTCGAACAACCGATAGCGTTTTTCAGCAAAAGCCTCCGAGATGCAGAACTGAAATATGACATAATGTAAAAACAAGCATACGTAATGGTAAAAGCATTGAAAGCGTTCAGAACCTATGTGCTACTTTCAAAGATAATCGTGTATGTACCCACCAGTTCTGTAAAGGACATATTGGTACAGCCGGACAGTGACGGAAAAAGAGGGCGGTGGCTCGCTAAAATACAAGAATTCGATATGGAAGTCAAGTCGACTAAATTGATAAGGGGGCAAGGTCTGGCCAAACTCTTAGCTGAGTCGAATCTTAGGGCTCTTAATATTAATTACCTCCAAGAAGAAGATGGAGACACATACCTGCACGAGCCGGATGACCAGACAGATCCAAGAAAGATTGAGGAAAAGTTCATATCGTCGGGCTGGTATAAAGACATAGTGTTCTACTTGTTGAACTTGAAATGCCCAGATGGACTATCACCAGCCAAATGTAGAACTTTAAAACTCCATGCTGTAAAATATTGCATCGCCGAAAATCAGCTATACTGGAAGGATCCACTCGGGTTCCTGCTAGTCTATTTGGTTGAGTTGGAAAATCCACGGGTTATAGAGGAATTTCATGAAGGAACCTGTGGAGGACACCATGCATTGAGAGCCACAACCTATAAGATTTTGAGAGCAGGCTACTATTGGCCGAAACTATTTTCAGACGTAAATGTCAAAGTACGCGCGTGCGACCCTTGTCAAATATTCGCTGGGAAACAGAAACTCCCTGCACTACCACTCGTTCCAGTCAAAATTGAGGCTCCATTTCAACAATGGGGTCTGGACTTCATAGGTGAGATCAATCCTCACTCCAGTGCTCAACATAGGTGGATCTTAACAACCACGTATTATTTTACTAAATGGGTGGAAGCCATTCCAACCAAGAGGGCAACAGACTCGGTGGTAATCGACTTCTTGGAGGAAAATATTTTGTCGAGATTCGGTTGTCCTCGAAAGATAGTTACTGACAACGCCCAAGCGTTTAAATCTATGGCTATGATCAGTTTTTGTCAGAAATACAACATCATTCTCGGCCACTCCATTGCATACTACCCCCAAGGGAATGGGTTGGCCGAGTCGTCAAATAAGAGCCTGGTAAACATTATCAATAAGGTTTTGGATGAGAATAAGAGGTCTTGGCATGTACACTTAAAGTACGCATTATGGGCAAACCGCATAAGCATGAAAAGATCTATCGGCGTTTCACTTTTTCAAATGGTCTATGGGACAGATGTCGTTCTACCCATAAACCTGACGCTACCGGTGATGAAGCTGTGGCAAGACCAAAACGAAGAACCCAATCCTGTGACCAGGAGAATTAATCAGTTGATTGAGGTCCAACATCAGAGAACCGAGGTTGACGAAAAGATGCAGTGGTACCAAGATGACATGAAAGCACTGTTCGACTGAAAAGCGAAGGATCGATAATTCTCTCCAGGTGATTTGGTGCTAAGATGGGATGCGAGAAGGGAAGAAGCCGCGAATCATGGTAAATTTGACCACCTCTGGTATGGGCCATTCAGGGTCTCGGCTCCAGAAGGAAAAAATTCCTTTCTGCTGGAAAACATCGACGAAGAAGTCCTCAGTGCCCCTGTCAACAGGCGATATCTGAAACATTACATGACATAACAGTTGTCATTCAAAAAAAATAAAAAAATAAATAAATAAATAAAAATAAAATTTGTGTACATACATGCATTTTTATTACCCGTTGGACTTTCTGTTTTCTTCTGTTCATAATTTTTAGACATATTTCGAATAAAGTTCATGTTTTCTTTTTACAGGATTCAACTGCTTGCAAAGCTAGTAGGAAGGGTAATTCGCAAGGCAGTGTCAAAAATAAATCGGCATGAAACAGGTGATATTTAAAAGTAGCCCGATAATGCACAAAGAAAGTGAAAAGAAAAGATAAAGGTGGGCTTTCTCAATACACATGTTCTGAAAGACTGTTAAAGTAAACCAAGGTAATGTCATTCAAACTACAATATCGACTAAAATGTTAGATAGCAAGATTATTGCTTGGCTTGATAACCTTTGATTTAAAATGATTTGAATGATACACTAAAACTAAGAACAGTCAGTCAAAAGTAACCGTCCCCAAAGACATCTACCAGAGCCAGTCTCGAACCGTTTTGACCTTCTGTATTTTCAGTCAATGAATTGCTGCCTGGTATCCTATCTATCTTCGGGTCTAACTTTTAGCAAGTCACCATCTTCCTGAGTCATTGCGAAGGGATAAAGTTTTTTCATTTTAAACCTCGCAGGTTTCAAAACAGATCTTGATAGGAAAGCGGGTCTTCACAACTACTTGATCTCCTGCTAAGCGAAGGAACGTTTAGAGCGATCCTAACTTTCCTAGGTTTTTCAACAGCATAAGAAGAATCAAAGCTTGCTCAAACAGGATGCCCCTTAAAAATTTATTTTCCTTTTCTCCCTAAGAACGAAGGTGTTGCAAGGGTCAAGGGAAGCTTGTTACCGAGTAATCAAAGTAAGTTGACAGACCTCTGATGCAAAATATTACATAGATGTCAGCCCTGATACAAACTGATTGCCCCCATCTTTGCACTCAAAAAATAAATTATAAGACAGGTGGTGAAAGGAAATTCAGAAATGATTGCCCCCACCTAGTCCAAGAAGACGATGAAAGGAAATTCAGAAATGACCTCGTCTTAGCATTTAAATGCATAAATATTTTTCAAAGTGGTGAAAGGAAATTCAGTTAAAGGGGCTAGATAACTTCACCGGGGTACTGAACAGGCTCGCTGGCAGTGAAGCAATGTCTGAGATATCTGTAAGGCTGTTATACATGTATATCACTCTACTCTGGTAACCAATGCTTTCTAAAAACCTTATCCACATCCCGAGTTCGGACGAGACTTCCCAATTAAAAAATATATAATCTCATTCTTTTGATGCAAGCCGAGAGCCACAAGATTTGTTGAGTCTCCTAGGGTCGTTTCGACTATCTTAAAGCATACCCAGAGTTAGTAGTGGGAAAGGGAAAATTGTGAAAGGGACTACAACTGTGTTTGGAAAGAGTATCTGATTTTGAAAAAACTTCTCGAGGTAAAAACAAAGTCTTTTCCCCCCTTCGATCCTTTTTCCTTGAAATTTTTCCGC
Source organism: Picea engelmannii (assembly GCA_009831015.1). Classification (NCBI taxonomy): domain Eukaryota; kingdom Viridiplantae; phylum Streptophyta; class Pinopsida; order Pinales; family Pinaceae; genus Picea; species Picea engelmannii. The sequence goes on from ML807206.1 coordinate 81,806, forward strand.
ATGTTTGAGCTTTTGACTCCATTTACCCAATATTGGCATGTGGTATACTGTTCTTCCTGCCTCACGGGAAGGTGGGATCCCTAGTTGGAGCCTATGTTGGAGCCACCCTTGTTTTATTTTTACCCTTCACAATTTTCAATTTTTGATACTTGAAATCTAAAGTTGGTCTTTTGATTCTTTCCCCGGAGACTTTGAAAACGCCGCAACCTTATTACGTAAGCAACGATGCTTTTCCACTCTCAAAACAAGTCTACTTTCGTAAGAATGATTGCTCTTTTGTTTTACTTTGGGATCTCGCAAGTCGGATACTTTAATCCATGAGTTCACACGTCCCGAATCACGAAACGGGGAAGTTGTTTTGATTTTTCACTCAGGACAGTAACCAGGGTAGAATCTTTTAACTCGTGATTAGATGTCATCGGGGTTTCACGCCTCGGTGTTCACTAAGTCCAATTTTTTATTTTCACATCCCCGAGAGCTGAGAACACGAATTCCTAGCTGGGTAACCTATGTCAAAGATCAAAGGTAAAAAGTTAACCATGATAAAAGTTGTTCTCGACCTTTCGCCACTCGGCATTATCTGTTTCGAAGTTTCCAGCTTCTAAACCCCGAACTCCTGAAGCCGCGAGGAAATTATCACTTGATTAATTAATCACCTAATCCAATATTTCCTTTCCCTTAATTAAGTTTTAATTATCGCCATCTTGTGATCTCACGACTCGGCATACTAGTTTCCAAAAAACTGGTCTTCGAAGTTCCGAGTTGCGATATGGCAAATAATGATTGATAAAATTAATTATGCTCCAAATTGCGGTTACCGTTAATTAAGCCAAAATCGGTACTCGAGATCTCGCGAGTTGGGGACTCAAAATGTTAAAAGAAAATCCACGATGTAGCGAACAACGAGAAATTGATTAACGTTGGTAAGATTTGATAATTTAAGATAAAGCAAGATATATCCCGCGCCCCGAGGCCTGCACATTTCCTGAGGTAGCCATTTGCTCTCCATGCTTCGACTGACTGTCAAACCGTCAGAAATTTATGACATTTATGGATAAGTAGGGTAAATCCACGCATATAAGATCGGATTTTACGCAATAAATTTGTTTCTAATTACGATTTGACAGGCTTGTTTCGAAAAGTACCAAATTTTCAAATATATATGAGATTTTCATTTTATTATAACGAACGCATTTTCATAAGCACGCAGAGCTCGTCATTTCTGAGTGAACTAATTTTTGTATGTATATGCAGTTCTATCGCAGAAGGGCGAAAACGCAAGCTTCGGCTATGGCTCCACGGAAAGCAGCAAAAGCGAATGTCGAGGTCGCAAGGCAAGGCTCGGATAATGTCTCCGACACTTCGCCCCGAAGTGTCGAATCGGTCCCTAGCTGGTCGTTTGTTTCAGACATTCTGCAATTGAAGTTGGTGAATTATTCAGACTCAGACGACAATGAAAAGGATGACCTGAACACCAAATACAAGATAGTGGTTCAATCCGGAATTCACAGGGTAGAAACCATACCACGATTGTTCCCATATTATGATATGATCCGATGGGCGTTGGATCACATAGACCTACCAACAAGAACTATCATGAACGACCAGTGGATCACAGTCAGGAATTTTAGGCCGGAGCATATCCAAACCATGTATAAGCTCCCGACGACATCTGAATACACGTATGGTGATGAATTCCTAGAGGAATTCAAAGAGAAGGAGTGCACACAATATGATAAGACCATGCACGGTTTGATAAAGGATTGGGTTTCGCGCTCTGTGAAATTCAGAGCAAATGACCAGGGCGTTTATTCAATCGCTTCGCTGGAGCCACAGTATAAATATGTGGCAATGATGACATGCCAACTATTCGGTAGGGAGGACACATCGCATTTCTTCATTGCGTCGGTGCCTCTCATGTTTCGGGTCGCAAAAGGTTGCTCGTTTAATTGGGCAAAGATACTCTCGGACAGTTTGGCCAACAGGGTCACAGAGTATCGGGAGCAGAAGGAAAGTGGGAGACCATCCTCATTTTTCATGTCTGCATATATTATGGATGCGGTATGTTCCATGACACCATTCCCCTTGATGAACTGGGCTTGGAATCCAGCCCAAGAAAAACCCGTACATGAGTATCACAACAAACTGTGGGAAAATAAAGCAGACAATTTCATATACGAAATTTTCAATTGGGTGATGGTGCCCCTGCATATCGTCATTTTTGGTCATCCACCACCTCATATCTCGGACAACATTGGTGCAAATCTGAGTGGTATAGCGGACTGGTACGTGGAGGCAGAGTTCTCCTACTTCAGAGTGTTTGGGGCTGTTGTTCCCCCACTTACACTACCATTGTTCATCCCCGACAAGCTAGCTTGTCGTGAGGTCGCCCGACAAACAGTGATTGGCGGGGTGAGTAAAGAACTCAAAGCATCTTCAAAGAAGGTGTGGCCGTATTTTCCCATTCGGCTAAATTCTTATTCTTTATTGGATTTCGGGCATGCCAAAGCCGAGGCTGTAGCCCTGGAAGACCTAAAATTGGTCTCCATCGAGTATAAAAAACATGATCCTCAGAAAATCGTGAGCAACCATTTAGCTAATTGTGGGCTGAAGAGGTTTGAACATGAGTTTTCACCCCCGAATGACATTTTTCGAGGGGCGAGGTCCTATGAGGAAGTGCTGGCTCGGATCCGATCCTTAGCAGCTGAAGACTCAGCCTCTGTATTGAAATTTCAGGAACACAGACGAAGTTGTCTCCCCGCTATGTTGCGAGGAGGGAGTCTGGGCATTTCCGAGACGGAACCGAAGGATACTGAAGGCCCTAAAGATGCAGCTCCCGACTCGGGAAAACGCCAGGATGAAGGGAAACAAACCGAGAAGCCTGAAGCAGAGGCACAGACTCTGGACCCGCCAAAGAAACAGAATCCGGAAACTGAGACAAAGACCCCTGAACCTCCAAAGAAGTTGAATCCTGTCGATACTCCAAAAGAATTGGAAAAACAAATCAGAGAGCCCATCACCTCGGTCACACCCTTGCAGTCGGCACAGGGAAATGTCGGCGAGGGATGGATATTTAACGAGGAACTAAGGCCCATAAGAGCATAGAAACTTCCTCCGAACAAATTTTTCTTTGATAAAAAGAGAAAAGCGGTGGTGAAAAGAGAGTTCTAACAAGAGGGAGAGTCGACTGTTAAGAATTTCAAAGTTATGACCAACAGAAAGAACAAAAAGAATGAGCAATTTGCCACGGATATCCTAGGAATTCTAGGGGGATATGCATCGGCGAACCAGTTTTCGGTCGGATTGCTAAAAAACCAGCTCAAAAAGAAAAATCGCCTGATCAAGACTCTCGAAGCCAGAGTAGCTTCGGCCACAGAAAATGCTAAAGGTCAGGTGAGCGGGGAGATAGAATTGGCCTGACTAGCCAATAAAAATGAGATACAAGCGCTCAAAACCAAGCTCGAGCAAGCACATCTCGCGGTCCGAGACGGTCGGATATAGGCAGGGCAACAAAGGGCCATGATTGCAGAGCTGCAAACTCAGGTAGAGATCACCGAAAGCAGGATGATCAACGTCGAGGGGTTTAAATCTCGAGCGATCGAGATTCAAAACATGATCTCTTCTACACAACAGAGTTTTCTCGCCAAAGTGGGAGCGATCCGAGAGAATTTTCTGTTGATGTATCAAGTTTTCGAGAACCTGATTGTCAGAGAGAGGGATGCAGAAGAGGCTCGGGTCGCCTTCTAGGAAGCAGTGATAGCCACGAACAACAGAGTTTCGGCAGGTTCTCCCAAACTCGCCATCCCAGAACAAACTAGAGGTAACATTCTGTTGAAATATTGGGAGCATAACATTGCCCTGGGCAAGGAACAAGCCCAAAAGGTAACTAATTCATTAGAAGAAACCTTCAATTCTATAGATGGCGAGTTGTTGTGTATGGACAGTGGAGGTGACGCCGAAACATTGATGTAGATGAATGTAGAATAGATCTCGCTTGATCTTAAAGAGAAGGACAAGAGAGATTCGACCGATATATCTCAGTCAGATAGGGTGGACATGGCCCGAGTTGATAAGCACTTGATCCAGCCCAGCGCGCAACTAAGTGTCCTCGACATCATCGATGTACAAATGGGACACAAGCTGCAGCAGTTAGCCCGAGAATGTTACTTCGCCAAGGCCAGCTGTCAAGCGGAACCTTCACGGCTCGTATCTTAGCTTGTGGAAAGATGTATCGCCTACAACGAGTCCGCGCGAAGACGAGCACCTAGCACTAAATGAAGACAGGATAGGGGAGATGGAGCGATTTCTCTCTCCTCTGTCATAACTGAAATTTTTGCGACTATTGAGATTATACCTGCTTGGCAGAAATTGTATAAATATACACCAGAGAGAAATAAACAGGGTTGGACCCTTTCTGATTTATTTGTAATAGAGTTTTTACATTGAGAGTTAATACAGGTAGATATGGAGATTCTCAATTCCGTCACTTTTGTATCACAAGTTTGCTTCCTTGTATCTCATTTTTACATTTCAATTCATGTTCATAATTGATGTGCTTCCACTACTATAACGAATGAATTTAGGTTTTCTGTAATTGTTTATTGCCTTTCCTCTACACCATCTATCAGCTGTGTAAGACCAATCTGCAGTTTCAGAATTCTACATGTATTCTTTGTTACATCGGTTATTTTCTTACATATTTTCGTCTCCCGTTTATATCGTGAGTTTTTCACTGGTTGGAACTTTACTTTGTAAATGGCTCAATGTTTTTCTCTCATCTCACCCCTTTTATGAAAATATGATACAGTTACGGGAACGAGCCTTAGATTTGCATCTATACGTTATTTCTGCAACTGTAAGTTCTCTTTTATAAGATCAAACTGAGACAACACTCAATCTTTCCTAAAAATCTTTCATATCTTTACTGTTCGCCCATGATAGTTCCTATACCAACTCAACCTAACATTGAACCCGGGTTATTGGACCAAACACACATCGCCTTAAAAATCTTCAACACTATCCTTAAAACAACAACTAACCGCGCCGAACTTGAACAATCATGGGCAGCCATTGAGCGAGATATAAATATCCAGGAACAGTTAGAAGCCAGACAACGCCAACGAAGAAATCTTCCTTAGTTTCCTTACCCGAAGGTTGACGTTTCTCTCTTCTCCATATTTTAACCACTTTCGGATGCCTTGACACTGTACTTCTAAGCCTTAAGTACAGACTCAGGAACAACAAAATGTATGACTTATTATAGCGTTCATAGCCTTTGATGCATTATTCCATCATGTTAGAAATGGTCTTGCGTTAATATTAAACCATTGCGTCTTCTTCATGGCCATGATTTTTTATTTTTAATAAGAAAATAAATTTTATATTGATTCAAGAAATTGGTATATATACAATGGAGAGCAAATTATTCCCAACTATAGTAGTTTAAATATATAGGTTGTATTAGAATATGCACTTAAGCTATATTACCAAAACTTGATCTTGTATTAAGGTTTAAGTGTTTTGATTTTCAATCTTTGTGCTCATGGGGAGTTATTTTTTTTGGGTTTGTGATCAGAGATTCATGTAGTGTTAACAATTTTCTTTCTTTGTTTTTAAGAATATATTTCAATGTATCTTTTGTATATGGGCTTGGGTGTTAATTGCATCAAACCTTGCTATCTCTCCACTAAGTATGATAGTGTTTCATCCTTCAACATTTTAGAAGGGGTTAAATTTATTTTTCCACTTACTTCAACAAATAATAATGATTTCATTTTCTCTAGTCAAGTAATAATTGTTAGGATAATTAGACACTCGAGAGTTAGTTAAAGTCAACTTGGTTTAATGTGTCTTTATGTAAAATGTGTTTCTTTAGTGTGTATTATAATTATCTAGTCTAATGGTCACGATTATGCTCTAGATATAAAGTGATTTGTGTTGGAGCATCAAGCTCTGATGGTTCATCACACTTCTCCTGTAATCAGTCAGTCAGGCAATCGACCGACATCTAGAAACAATCAGTCGAGCGATCGACCAGATCTCTACATTAGTCGGTCAAGTAGTCAACAAGTCTGTCAGTCGGATAGTCGACCAACAATCGAAGATAGTCGGTTGGTGGATCGACCAACTGAGAAATCGACTACGAGTTGGATGCATGGATGATCAGGTCGAGCATACTTATCGAGTTGACTAGACAACACGGATTTGACGGAGTCAACTCTAACAACCGACAATTATATGTGGACAAGGTCCTCCCGATTTCAAGGAAGTTGGTTAGATTTTGAAGCTATAAAAGGCTCAACGGGTCATTATCATCATGGTGATACCGTTGTTGTGTACAAGATGTCCAATATGCATTGCGATGTTCTGATCACAATGTGTTGTGCTTAAGTGCTATAACGGTGTCTTTAGACACCACCTTTTGTCTTCAAAATCTTATTTCCTCTTCGATTATCTGCAATATTGTTTGTCTGTTTCGTGTCGGGTTACACCCAATCCCCAACAATTTGATGATTCATATTCTCCTCGATATTAATAACTATATTGATATGTGGCTTAACACTTGATTGGTCCATGATCTATATTTAAAGAGGATTGAGGGTCACTTGATGATGATCAATTATGAGAAACTCATATGCAAATTATTTTCCTTTTACATTAATATATTACCTCAAGTGGCGATGTTGCTTGGGGTTGTGCATTGTTTCCCTCTCTAAGGGTTTTAACCATGTAATACATTGGTGTACTGATATTTGATATGCGTGTGTGAGTGGTTGCCTTGAGGTGTTCAACCTATGTAGATATACTATGTTTATAGAATAAGAACATCTCTAGTCTCCTCAAAAGATGGATCTAGAACATATGTTGATTCTTGGGGTTTGGGATCAATTTGATTCAAGATTGGATATGCCTCTTAATTATCTATATTTGAATTATTCCAATACAAAAGCTTTGTACATTTGTGGTTGTTTATTTAAGAATCTAATCAGGATAACAATTTACCCTTTATACATGAGTCAATTAAATGATCATGCTCAAAATAAACCCAACATGGAAACACAACGTGTTCATGGTCAAATATATGGTTCGAATTATAACCATTACAATCTAACATGTTTATTTTTTAAAAGACCATTGCATAAATAAAATTCAACACAAAGTAGAAGCTAGTAGATCCCCTATTTCTTGAGCTAAAAAAACAAACTTGTCCATGGTATTTTTAATGGCATTAAGGAAACTCACACTCCAATATTCTAGAGGTGAGTCAAGTTGATTTGTAAACTTCCATAGATATTCCAGTGAACATTTCATCATAGGAGATCTTACAAGTTACTACAAAACACTACAAGGTTTTCCTCTATTATGCAATGTTTACTTATGACTAAAATGTAATATTATAAGCATAGTGCTCAAAAGGATGAAATAAATCTAGAATACAAAAAATAAGCGACAACAATAAAGTGGCCACAACATCCACACAATGAACAAAAGATGTACCATGGCAAAATCAACAAGGGAACCGAAAGTGAAGACTATGCCTTGATCTTTTCTTCTAGTATATAAAATGCAAATACAAAGAAAGATGGAATCACTATCGATTTGCAATAATATTGTGGCTTGAATGGGTGCTACATGGTCTTTTACTTGATTTGTTGTTCTCACAATATCCCACTCCTTTACTTTGCTCATATATGGAACAATAAATCAATACAATATGACCCAAACCCCTTCCTTGTGGCTCAATATTTAACATATCACGATAGTGGCCATCTAATGTTAGGGTTTTTGCATGCCTCAACTCCAAATTGGGTTAATGTTATGGACCTCTAGGATCTTCTTGAAAGTCCACATGTAACTAGCTCTAGATGTGTGAGTAATGGGCATTGACCTAACGTCCAATTGGTATTATGGTGGTCAAATCATAAGTCAACTTGTAGAAGGCATAACTTCCTCATAAAGACTTCCATTGGGTGATTGTTGGAAAGATCTCAACAAGTAGAAGAAATTCAAGAGGTTGGGTACTTTGTTTACAAAGTTTTGACCCCCAAAAATGGTTGTTTAATGCACGAAATATGCTAAAAAAATTTCAAGACTCCAAACCCCAAAATATGATACACCCTTGAAAGAACCCCCACAAGTCCATTTTCCATTCAAGTAAGTAATAAAATAGATGAAAATTAAACAATCATCCATTTCTGATCATGAGCAAATCATACCCAAATAAGTACTAAAGATAATGACTTGGTGTATGGTGTGGCATACCCACCCATGCTCTCCATGTTGGAATATGGGTACCCACCTGACATCCTCTCACAATTCCTCCATTAACTAGATGGATATCTCAACATAAAAAATAAATTCAACATCCAATAGCACATGTCACTATGATAATGCAACTATATGTGGAATTTAACGTGCATAAACAAAATTCATCCAAATTCTTAACATATTTTGTCAACAAAGTTTTACCATCAAACCAAACATTTACATTGACATAATTCATATAAGAAATATAATTCATTGAACCAAATGACAAGAATACAACAAAGATAAACACACAAAACATAGAGAAATAATTATCATTCTTAAAAACAAAACTATCAAATTGGTTGCAAAGGAGTGATTCACCTCCTAATCATAGAAATTTGTGTAAATACCACCTCCATTCTAATTTCTAAAACTATAAGGGCAACATAAATCATATTGGGATATATTTATTGCTTAACCCAAGCCATAGTGTTGAAGGATCAACTAGAACTACACAACTACCATGAATTATAGCATTACAAGCTCCTCCAAGCATCTCACCTATCACTCAATAAATGATGGACCTCTTCCTCTTAGCCAAGAACAACACAAGGTCAAGTGTCTCCCTTCTCTACTACATGGTCCCTCAAGCAGTCCATCTCAACAAGTGTTCCAATGTGATCAAACTATATAAAAACACTAGATTTCAAACCTTGGCTAGACTACAATTAATTCTTAGCATATGTATATGGGTTACAGGTTTTTATATTTCCATAACCTCACAACTCACTTATGGCCATGTATTTCTCATCCATAATTAGTCAAATTCCATCTTCTAACAACCCCACAAATAATCGAGCTCATTATAGGTTCTCATAGCTCTCAATCTCACTAGTTACTTGATGTAGGTTGGCAAAGGTTACAAGTTGGAGAACATTTTGAATGGTTGGAAGAATATAATATTCTAACTTCTAATTCAAAAAATGCTTTATATACCTTT